>CAUYPK010022003.1:0-21223 GCA_963574355.1 Loris lydekkerianus
CAGCAAGGCCCGGCCTGAAACTGCCTCTACCTAGATACAGCCAATGTGGTACCATGCCACTGGCCCGACCCTGTCACTCACCTCTTCCCCCGCCTTCTTTCCCTGCCCCTTCTCCACAATAAAAAAATAAATTAAAAAAAATAAATAAATAAATAAATAAATAAATAAATAAAATAAAATAAAATAAAAATAAAAATAAACAAACACAGCCCAACCCAACCCCCTGTTAGTTTAACATAAATCCTCACACCAAAGTCCTATTTACTTCAATATTTAGTGTTTTATGCACAGTTATTTATCATTAAATAATTGCAAGGCATTTGAAAACAGTCTGATTGCTTAAAACAATCATCAGAATTCGATTCACAAATGACAATGGAGTTGGTATTATTAGACAACAAATTTAAGTGGATTATTATTAATGTGTTAGTGAGAAGATAGGCAACCCCACATGTTAAGCATATATCTGCAGAGAGAGGAAAACAGTACAAGAGACTAAAGAGAAAATCTAAACACAAAGAAAAGAATGCCTTGAAAGTGCTCCTCAGCACAGCAAAGGAAAGAATTCAATGGAAATTGCCAAATAGAGAGAAAAAAAAAAGGAAAGGAAGGAAGAAAACAATAGAACATTCTAAGAGTGATAATATAAACATACATAACTATCAGATAATATAAACATACGTAATGTAGATACCAGCGAGAAAAAAGAAAATGAGGCAGCAGGAATCTGTGAAGTAATAATGGCTTAACAGTTTTCCAAAATGAATGACAAAACATATTCACAGGTCCTAGGAAATAAGTGGACATATTTGGGAAGGGTATTTATTAGCCTATCATGCTCAGCAAACAAAAACTAAGGGAATTCATTACCTATAATAAATTTAAAAAGAAAATCTTCAGGCAGACATGCAAAACATTTCTTGAGGTAACCTTGGACCAACCCAGTTCTTCCCCTTTCTTGCTTGAAGTTCTCAGGAATAACCGTAGAATATGCTGAACACGCAGCATCTGAGATAAGGAGGAACGAGCTGGAGCAGCCTGGGCTCTATTTCAGAGCCTCCTAAAAACAAGATATTCTATGGGGCTTTAGTCCAGCGTGTCCGTCGTCCCAGCCCAGAGGGGCTGCATTCCGGGGCCCTCCACTGCCATGTGAGTGAAGCACACTCAGGCGGGCACGTTTTGTACATCCTGGCAGGATTTCCCAGCCTCGAAGAAGTGGCTTGCCCTGAATCTTAGGCATTTACTGTTCCTTGCTCTGCCTGTCAGTCATAAAGTTGTTTTACTTAACTTGTGTGAGGTTTTTCTTTTTTCCTTTTACTGGTTTCCTGCAAAGAATATAAATTACAGCCCGAGATGCAGTGGGCCTAGGTGGTAAGTGGTGCACAGTAAAGCTGATTCACAACAAGGAAAACAAGATATGTCAGAATGTTGGATCTCCATAAAGGAAGAGGCATAAAAAGATGAAATAAATGAAGGTAGTGTGTGATCTTTTGTTTGTTCTTTTTAAGACTTCCTCTAAAACGTTGAATGTTTAAAAAATAGTAGTAGCAATAGATTGGCTGTTTGTATCATGTAAAAATACCCTAAAGTATAGGATGGAGGAATTGGAACTATTCCATTATAAGGCTACTGCACAGCATGGGAAATGTTACGGAATCATTTGAAGATAAACTTACATTACTTAAGATGTGTATTGTTAATCCAAGAGAAGACTTTCTAAGACTTAAAGAAAGGAACATGAATGAAAAACAAAAAAAGGAGATGAATTGGAATCACAAAAAATGCTCACTTTAAGTCAGAGAAGACAAAAAAGATAAAAGAAAGCCAACAATGAACACATGCATGAATAGAAAACATTTAGAAAGATGGCTGAGTTGAGTTTAACCGTATCAATAGTTACCTTCAATATGAAAGATCTGAGCACAGTAGTTAAAATGTATTTTCAGACTGCATTGGAAAAACAATACTGAACTTTATTCTATCTATAAGAAACCCACTTTAAGAATTTGGGCTGAGTTAAAAATCAAGAGTCGGAGAAAAACACTAACTAAAATGAATGTGATGTAGCTGTCCTATTCAGGCAAGGCAGACCTTGGGAAAAGGTTATCTGGAATAAAGGAAACATTACAGAATGATAAAGTGTGTCATTCTTCAGGAAGATATAACAATTATACCACATACTACATTAGGGAAATTAGTATAATATAAAGCAATTATTTGGAACTAAAGCATATTTATAAAAAAAAATCCTATGGACCATTTATTGATTAATTTATTTACTTGTTATTTGTTAAATTTTTATAAAGTTGACAATCTTACTCAGAAGTGCTCAGAAAACGTGTAGTGGCATAAAGGAGAAACAATGAAGCATACATAATGAAAACACAACTTAATGGGCACATAATGAAAGTGTGTCATGATCCTTTCTGAGTAGATTTTGATTATCAGCATTACTTGTTCAATCTTTTTTTCAGGTTGTGTTAAACTAGTTCTATTCTACATTAAAGGCCACGTTACCCAGTTTGATGTAAACATTCCAAATTGTATATAAAACCAGCACATTGTGCCCCATAAATGCATTAATGTGCATGGTTATGATTTAATTAAAAAAATAAGAGGTTGAAAAAAAAGAAAATGTATACTTGCAAATATTTGCATTAAAAGGAAAGTCATCATAAAACATTTTATTTCCATATTTATTGCAGTACAATTAACAAATAAATATTGTGTACATTTAAGGTAAAAAAAAATACAATTATAAAAAAAAATACACAAAGAACTTCTACATCTTAATTAGTTAATGCACTACAGGCCTTCACTGGCTGCTCTAAGTGGAAAATCTTCCTATTTTTGCCTTAAGAACATCCAAACTAAAGCATGTATTTTGGATAGATAGTATCTTATTCATTCACAACAGGGTAGATTTCATTTGCCTAAAATTGAGCCATAAATGCAGGTTACTTTGTTTTAACATACCAAGGTAATACCTGGGAAAACACTATAATGAATTAGTTTGAGAAGACATTATGGGTCAAAATAAATACGTTTTGGTGATTCACTTTGCAGACAGAATATTTTTACTGCCATCCATAGGATGTATATAATTTCTATTAAGCATGATTTTATGCTTGTGAGATTCATAAATTTGCAAAGGAGAACTTTATTTCTCATAAAATGTTGCCCCCTGCAGGGTGGGCATTCTGACAGGCTGGGAGACAACAGCCGCAAGCAAAAGCTGTGAGCAGGAACTTTGAGATAAATTCACTGGGACAGAGATTTATGGATGGCAAAAAAATGCATATTTAATAAACTGTAGGAGGAGTTCTGAATACTCAGGGAAGGCGAAGTGCGTGCCCGGGCGATTAGGCTTCCTGCGTTCTCCCGCTGCAGGTAGCAAAAACAGTACTGTTCGTATGGTCCCTGTTGGAGTTGTCAGTCCTCTGACACCGTGTCCTCACAGCGGACGTGAAAACTATCTCTGCACATCCTCCTGACACTGTCCAGAACTGCTCCACAGCCCTCTTCACAGACAGAAATACTGGTCAGTTCTTGCGCCAAAACCACAAAAAGACATGAGCAGCTTTCAGTGGTTGATTGAAAGTAGTTACAGAGCAAGCCATTCTTTTCAAAGGTCTTGTTCTATTTATCCTTTAGGGGAAAAAGCCTAATGACAATTAAAGAAGGACGGGATATAACAAGGCACGCCCGACCTCCTGTCTCACAACAGCTGGGAACAGAGTTTTAAGGTTTCTCGCTGATGCCTTTGGCTAAAATGGGTCCACTTGGGGGAGGGCTTAGGATTTCATGTTTATTTCTCTACTTCTAAATTGAAATGACCATTGGATACTCTAATGTCTTTTTAAATAATATTTTTTAATAGAACAAACTAAAATATTATTAGATATAAAGATATTATTAATATAAATGTTGTACAATAAATTCTAATTACCAATATTTAGGTACGAGTTTAGGAGTTGTGTGTTCCCAGGTGTTGAATCTAGTGACTCTAGCAATTTTCATCTTCTTGGTTTTAAAAATAATGTCCTGCTTAATAGTATAGTCAATCAAATTCCATTTAAATACATTTTATTTTAATATGCATTTGATCTCCTACTCAACGGTAATATTTGCAGACAGACTGTATGTAATAAAACATGTTTACTATTTTCCTGGGTGTCATAGACAGCCTCAAACGTGGTCCCCAGTCATGGCCTTGCTTGGTGTTCATGACATTCTGCAATCTCTGATTGGACAACTCACTTCTAAAGCATGGAGTAGGGTAATAGTGGCTTTTGTCTCGGGTTCCCTCTCATACCTCTAGTTGGCTTATTCTACCAGAAGCTAGTTGCTACGTAGAGAGTGGCTCAATGGAAGCACTCAAGTCTCAAGAAACAGCCAGTGAGGAACTGAGGCCCTCAGCTCAACAGGTTCTTAAGAACTTAATACTTAGAACCCCCAATGATTGAATCTGGAAGAAGATGCTCTCCCAGTTAAACCTTCAGATGAGATGATAGCCCTGGTAAAAGCATGAGTATACAAGTCAAAGGTGGAGGCACCTGCAGAAACGATGAGATAATAAATGCTTGTCATTCTAAGTGATGCTATTTGGGGTTGTTATCCAGCAATAGGAAACTACTATGATGGAATGGATAACAATGAAACTACAAGGAAAATAAAAAATTTAACACGCCATTACAAATGGCCCCAGATTTGCAATGCTTTTACTTGAGAAGTTTTTTGACTTTAACATGTTGCAAAAGTGTTAAACATACAGTAGAAACTATACTTTTTGTACCCAATCTGACCAGTCTGTTGTCCACTTCCCATGAAGTATTCAATAAGTCACATGGAATATTCAACAGCATATTATGAAACAGAATTTGTGTTAGATGATTTTGCCCAACTTGTAGGCTAATGTAACTGTTCTCAGCACACTTGAGATAAGCAAGGTGAAGCTATGATTTTCAGACAGTTATGTGTGTTCAATGTGTTTTCAATCTACCACATTTTTGGCTTACAGTGGCCCCATCAGGATATAACTTCATCATAATTTAAGGAGCATCTACATCCATGAAAAGCCATTAATTTAACCTCCAGTGGTCAGTGATGGATAGAAACTGACCTTTAATTTGGGTTTTATAATAATTTAGGTCAGATACAACGAGCTCTGATTTCATAAAATTGGCACCTGATGATTAATATCATGAGAAAAGGAGCTACTTTAACTCTCTCATTGTTGAAGTTCAGGGAGTGACATAATGATTGACATAAAGAAACAACTGAAAATTAAAATTCTCAGTAGGGAGAACTTGGAAATTTCTTTCTGCATAGAAAGTTACCCTTTGGCCCCAGGTAGGTGGAAACCAGATGTTAAATAGAATCTGTCTTTCTATTTAAATGCAACTGAATACACCTGGGAGAAATTTGGAGCTTTCTTACCTCTGGCTGTGTATTCTCTCTAGGATCCACTGTCTGTGTGTAGACTATTGACTCTGACACAAACTTCAAAATCTCACATTCATGAGTGAATTGGAAAAATAAATCATACTGAAAAATAAGCAGGCAATATGCCTGTCAAAATAATGCATACAATTTCAAATTAATACTAAGTAAACTATCAATAGATCAGGTCATTCTTTTTTACATCTAAGAATATATATCTTTATTGCTTTATTTATCAATTTATTCATACCTTCTTTTTTATTTCAGAGTATCAATTTATTCATACCTTCTTTTTTATTTCAGAGTATTAAAGGGGTACAAACATTACTGTTACAGGATTACCCTGTAGAATGCTCAAATAGAGGCTTCTAGAGTGTTCATTACCCAAATAACATTCATTGTACCTGATGAGTAAAGGTTTACCTCTCACTCTGTCCTGCCATCCCCCATTCTTGGTTACCAATAGCTTTTACATCTCTTTGTGCCCACATGTGCCCATTAGTTAGCTCCAAATTATTAGAGAGTGTATGTGATGTTTGTTTTTACATTCCTGGTATATTAGGCCATTAAATATGAAATGTCCAATTTCAAATCAAAAGCTTAGCTTATTATAACCCAAACCAGAAGCAAGACAATTAACCAGAACTGCCTGGACATAGTTTTTCCCTCTTAATGTCAGCTTTATGAAGCAGTGAAGAAACCTGGAAACCAGGTGGTAATAAAATCATATAAGGTGCTTTCCATGGAAGGTGGAAATTTGTGAATGTATTCTCCCATTCTTTAAGTTGGTTGTTTCCTCTGTTGGTTATTCCCTTTGCTTTGCAGAAGCTATTTATTTAATCAAGTCCCATTTATTTATTTTTATTGTTGTTACATTTGCCTTTGGGATCTTAGTCAAAAATTCTTTGCCTAAGCCAATGTCTGGAGAGTTTTTCCTATGTGTTATTCTAGAATTTTTCTAATTTCATGTCATGTCTTATGTTCAAGGTATTATTCCATATTGAATTAATTTTTGTATATGGCAAGAAATGGGCATCCTGTGTCTGTCTTCTGCAGGTGGCTTCCAGTTTCCCAAGTACCATTTATTGAAAAGGACTTCCCTCCCGCAGTGCGTTTTGTTGTCTGCTTTGTCAAAGGTCCGTTGGTTGTAGGCAGCTGGTTTTATTTCTGGGTTCCCTATGATGCCCCATGGTTCTACATCTCTACCTTTACACCAGGGTCATGCTGTTTTGGTGACTGTAGCCTTGTAGTGCAATAGGATGTTTTATAATGTGATGTCTCTAGCTTTCTTCTTTTTGTTTAAGAGTGCAGTGTATTTTATTTCTGAATGAACTATAGAATTATTTTTTCTAAATTGGTGAAATATGACAGGGTATTTTGATGGGGATTGCATTGAATCTGTAAAATTCTGGAAACATGCAGCCTACCAAATCTAAATCGGGAAGAAATAGAAATCCTAATGAGAAATTCTGAACAGTACAATAATGACAGTGAGATTGAAGCAGCAATCACAGATCTCCCTGTAGCAACCTATGTAATAATGTATCTAGCACCATATGTAATTAGACATGTAGTAGCTTATGTAACAACATATGTAGTGATCTATGTAACAACCTATGTAGCAACCTATGCATCAAGATGTGTAGGAGCTGGGATAGCAGGCTTACAGAGACAAAGTGGCAGTTTTATGAAATATACAAGTAATCACTAGATGTAAAGTAACAGATATTGGCAGTTGGAAATTGATCAGCTGTGGAATTCCAGTGTGGGGCTTTGGCTCAGAGGAGGGGCGCTTGTTCTCAATAAATAGCATCTGCAAAGGTTCCTTGGGGCCTTTTCCCCAATACACATGAGGAGGCCCACCTCCTGCAAGCTTTGAGCTTACAATCTATTGTCCAGCCTGCTTCCTTTGGTGATGGCACCGACATCTGGTGTAGTCGGCAGGATAGCGGAGGGGGACCGAAGGGGAATGTCACTCTGAATAAGTGTAACCTTCAGCAATACGGCAGGAGGGAGTAAAGGGGAGAAAAAAGGGACTCTCCATCCAGATAGACCAAGGGACAACGTAGCCCTTGGCCATGATAGGTACCTACCAAGGGGGCAACATCACTTAAAGTGAGTAAGACCCTTGGCAAATCATAGGTAACCTGTAACAGGTAACCTACCAAAGGACAGGATCATTCAGAGTGAGTGACACCTTTGGCAAATCATAGGCACCTACCAAAGGGATATTAAGGCCTTTGGCAAATAATAAGCCCCTCCCTGTCTAACCTACCAAGGGGAATGACACTTATAGTGGGAGAGAGCTTTTTAAATAGCAAAAGGATTTACAGGAAAGCAATGGGTGGCTTCTGGTCTGTGAAGTCTCAACAGTGTTAGACTGGTAAAGTTGGTGATGAGGTGGTGCAGCAGGTTCGGTTAGAACAGGACGTGGAAGAACCAGAGTCTTTGGACTCTGTGTCCTCCCATCCATTGCCAAGTTTGTGCCTCAATAAAGCTAAGCCAAATCAAACCCTGAAAGTCAAGATTAAGCAGTTAGAAGACTGGTTGAATGATCTCACAGTTAAGACTACTCATATAAAACTTCCATTACTGCCCTTGGCACCCCCTTATGAAAATAGCTCTCCCACCACTCCAATTATGAAAGCATTGTTAGAGGGTCGCCAAACAGGAGACTTTACTTTAGAAAATATTTTGGGGCTCTTTCCTATTACAGGTACTGACATTCCTCCTAATTCGCAATATCCTCAACTGGGCCTGCACTTCAGTCATCGTATGTTTACTTTTAAGATCCTAAAAGATTTAAAACAGGCTGTAACACAGTATGCACGCAGTCTTCATTTTCTAGAGCAGCGACTTATTCCATATGCTTGGGACATAATGGCCCGAACTGTTCTCGAATCTGGTCAACATTTACAATGTAAAGCTTGGTGGAAGGAGGAAGCTGACATGATAAGTCACCAGAACCAGCAGAGGAATGTTCCCATAACTTCAGAACAGCTCACTGGCTCTGATCTGTGGATGGGCATTCCAAAACAACTTCAATATGAGGATATAGCTATAATACAAACAAAGTTGTGCTGTCTTAGAGCCTGGGAAAAGGTTCAGACACCTGGAGATGTCTGTAAATCTTTTATTAAAGTAATGCAGTCTGCAAGTGAACCTTACACTGGCTTTTTAGCTCAAGTAAAAACGTCAGTAGATAAAGTTTGTGCTCAGTCAGAACTTAGAGGTATGTATTTTCAAACCTTAGCATTTTAGAATGCTAACTCTGAGTGTCAATGGGTTTTGTATCTTCTGAGGGCACAAAATGCTCCTCTAGAGGAATATATACGAGCATGCTCTGGTGTGGGAACTGAACCCTATAAGGCTAATCTTGCTGCCGTCCTAAAAGATAGGTTCAAATCAAATTTTGTCACATGCCATAATTGTGAGAAGCCAGGCCATATGAAAAAAAAGAGTTCTGGAAAAGGAATAGAAACCAGAATACCAATGGGAAGAGCAATTTCAATAATCAAAAGAGACAAGGAATATGCAATCCCCCAGGTGTATGCCCCACGGATAAAAGGGGTTCCTTTGGGCTAAAGAATGCCACCCAAGTCAACAAAAACGCAACACTTTACAGCAGGGAAACTATCAGTCAGGCCCAATCTGCAGCCCACAGACAAAACACACAGGGATTTACCACTCACCAGCGACTTTAGCCCATCCAATCCCTTTTACACATCACCCCAGGTAGTGCCGCTTTAGATTTATCAACATGTGATAATGTTCTTTTACTTCCTATCATGGGAATAAAGAAATTAAGAACAGGAATATGTGGTCCTATTCCCCCAGACTCTGTTGGGCTACTACTGGGAAAAAGTGTTTTGACAACCACAGAAGTGTTGTCAATAGTTAATTTTAGGGAAATACTAATCCTGATCTCAGTAAACCAACCCTCTCAAGTTTTAGCTGGACAAAAAATTGCCCAGTTGCTGCTTGTGCTTTGCATTAAACTAACTGATAATAAACGGACCAATGATCTTGGCTGTACAAACAGTATTTTTTGACAAACATCTATCGATAAGAATAGGCCTTAATTAGCACTCACCCTTAAAGATGAACTGTTCAGTGGCCTGTTAGATACTGTTGCAGATGTTTCCATTATGGCTTTAAACCAATGGCCTAAGAGATGGCCTAAACAAATAGTTAATGTTACTTTTACAGGTATAGGAATTTTAAATGCAGTTTTTCAAAGTACATTGCCTTTAACCTGTTTAGGACCGAATAATCAACATACTCAAATTCAGCCATACATAGCTAATATAGCCATTAACTTATGGGGGGGAGGGGCATGACTTACTCCAACAATAGAAAGCTATGGTAACTATACCCCTCTCTTCTGCAAATTCTTTTCAGATGTCAAATTTAGCCTAGAGGACACTGCCCAAAATACTCTCTTAGGTTATCTTGGAAGAGCAATAGTCCAGTGTGGGTGGAGCAGTGGCCGTTAACAAAAGAAAAACTGTATGCTTTATAATTTTTAATACAGGAACAGTTAGAACGGGACATATTTAACCAGCCCCCGAAATTCCTCTGTCTTTACTGTAAAAAAAAGAAATCAGGCAAATGGAGAATGCTCACCATCTCTGCAAAATAAATGAAACTATTATCCCCATGGGTCCTTTAACAAACTGGCCTTCCTTTGCCCTCTATGATTCCTTCTAATTGGTATTTGTATATGATTGACTTAAAATATTATTTTCTTCACTATATATTTACATCCTGAGGCTCAACCCAATTTTGGCTTTTCTGTCCCTTCCTATAATCAGCAGAGACCCTACCAACGCTTTCAGTGGAAGGTTCTGCCACAAGGTATATTGAA
The DNA here is from genome assembly GCA_963574355.1 of Loris lydekkerianus. Lineage (NCBI taxonomy): Eukaryota > Metazoa > Chordata > Mammalia > Primates > Lorisidae > Loris > Loris lydekkerianus. The sequence goes on from CAUYPK010022003.1 coordinate 10,310, forward strand.
TAGCCCCACATTGTGTCAGAATTTTGTGGATCAACCTTTTCAGCCTATTAAAAAGAAATATCCGACAGCCTATATCATTCAAATGATATTTTGCTTGCCCACCCAAATTTGGCTGTTTTACAAGACATGCTTAAACAAGACATATTTGCCTTAAAATCCTATGGCCTTCAAATTGCACCTGAAAAAATTCAAATTACATCTCTATATATTTATTTGGGATACAAATTAATTCAAACTGATATTCTCTTGCAACAAGTTAGTTTTTGGCTAGATTCCTTATCTACTTGGAATGACTTTCAAAACATTTTTTTTTTTTTTTTTTTGACTTTCAAAACTTGTTGGACCATATTAATTGGTTATATCCTACTTTAGGAATACCAACTATGCTTTAACTAATCTCTTTAAAATTTTGGAAGGACCTTTGGACTTGAACAGTCCTCGCTCACTCACCTCTGAGGCAAAAGAAGAATTGCAATTAATTGAAAAGGAGTTTGCCTCAAGAGAATTGACATTAGGTTTCCAATTTGACTGATAGGTATAGCCACTTCTCACTCCCCAACTGGAGTTATTTATCAAGAGGATACCCTTGTAGAGTAGCTATTCCTTTTTAATAAAACCACATAAAAATTGCAGTAGTATTTAAACAAAATTTGTGAACTAATTGCTAAAGGCAGAAACAGAATTTGTCAACTCTCAGACTATGATCTGTGTTCTATAGTTCCTTTTACAGAAAGACAAATTCAACTTAATTTTCAATTATCAGTGCCTTGGCAAATCACTCTTGCATCTTATACAGGCCTAATTCCCAATGAATACCTGATAAAAGATTTCAATTCCTAAAGCTTACTTCCTGAGTTCTCCTTCATATTGTCAAGGACTCCCCAATTACAGACACTATTACTTTTTACACAGATGCCAATAAGCATGGCAGGGCTGGATACACTGATGGTAAGAATCTCAAAACCATTCATAGCCCTTGTAACTCTGTTCAAAAGTATGAGATGTGCGCTATTCTTATTCTACTCCAAGACTTTCGTTGTGCTATGAATATTGTCACAGCTCTCAATACTCCAGTTTTGCTCTTAGACACCTTGAAACAGCGACTATTACTCATACTGATGAGATCTCTTCCCTTTTTCAATCTATCCAGAGACTCCTTAGATACCATATTTATCCTATGTATATTATTCATATTAGAGCACATACCCTTCTAACTGGTCCTGTGACTTCTTTGAACTCTCAAATAGGTCAAGCCCTTATTGGTACTGCCCAGGAAGCATCTACTGTTCATTCTTACACACGTGCTAATGCAAAAATGTTTCATAAGAAATTTCATCTCACAAAAATTCAATCATAACAAATTCTCTCCAATTGTCCTTGTTCCAAAAATACATGTATCCCCCTTTCATGAAGGAACAAACCCTAGAGGACAAACAAATATGACAGATGGATGTGACTATTATCCCATCCTTTGATAGATTAAAATAAGTTCATCATTCCATAGATACCTTTTCTCATTTTTCCTGGGCCACAGCCTTACCAGGAGAAAGGGCTCATCATGTCATTCAACGCTTGCTAGAATGTTTTAATGCCATGGGGCTCCCAAAGTCCATTAAGACTTACAATGCACCCTCTTACTCTGCTCAAAAATTAAGTAATTTTCTATCCTTCTGGAATATTAAAATTTCTCATAGTCTTCCTTACAATTCTCAAGGCCAAGCCATTATCGAATGCTACCACAAAACATTAGAAGATATGATAGTTAAACAAAAAGAGGGAGATAGTATACTCCCCTTGAATAACAGCCCTAGATACATGCTCACTAGAGCCCTGTTCACCCTTCATTTTTTGAATTTCAACAATGATGGAAACACAGCTGATGAACGTCACTGGACATCTCTCACTCATCTGCCATTTTCCTAAGTGCAGCAACCTATTTTCTATAAGAAACCTGATATATCTGAATGGAAATTTGGTTATGTGCTACATTGGGGTCGAAGGTTTGCTCATATCATTACAGAACAATGAAGCAGGGCCACCTGATCACTGGATTAAACCTCGACATGAGCAGGAGACCTCACCAGCACCTTGGCAAATTCATCCTCAGTAGCCCCTTCTATAGATACAAGGTTTCCTCATTTCAACCTGAATAAAGAATCTCAATTTTTTAGGCCTGAAATTTCATGAAAACATTCTACTCCAAACTATTCACCCCAATTGTCATTTACTGTGAACCCTAGATCACTCTCCTCTGAGAAACCTCTAACTGCCTCCCACGTCGCCATCCATCCTCAGCAGGAAGTAGCTTGGAACAGTCAGAGCCCTTTTTCCCATCAGCAGTTAGAGCTTCTGAGAGGAAGGATCCATATGGGGTTCCATGACTTTAAAAACCTCCCAATCTCTAGGTCCAGATAAACTCAGTCCTCACCCCCTAAGCTCTAATAAAGTTCTGAACAAAGCAGTTGGCTTTGGTAGTGGAAATTTGAAGTCATAGCAAACTTCTTGTATCAGCAAAGGTTTATTGGGAGAATCTTTATTAGATATATATCCTTAATCCTTCCCTTACTGCTCTTTTAGATTGACACTTCCCCACCTGTCATTCCAGTCTGCACAATGCCAATTGCTCCTCATTTAATGTGTACAATGGATAATGTTCAGAAGCAGGAAACTTTGGGCGTTGATTAATCTTTCTGTGGAAGCATCAAGAACCCTACATGTCACCCCCAAAATAGGTGATGAAATATGTAAAATTAATATTGTCCTTCTTTGTCTAGGGAAAAAAATCCCTTTTCTTTGGTGAAGACCCTCAAAGATTCCTCTGATGTCGTTTTATTAACTAGTTTGTGCTTTTTTTTTTTCTTTTTCTTTTTCTGTATTTCTTTTCTCTACCTAGCTAGGAGAGCTATTTGACAAGAAGAGCAAATGAAATAAACTACAGGTCTTTCCATCATCCTGCAAAATAGTGTCTTAAAAAAAAGGGGGGGGAACATGTAGCAACCTATTTAATAAGATAAATAGCAACCTATGTAATTGGATATGTAGCAGCTTATGTAACAACATATGTAGTGATCTATATAACAACCTATGTAGCAACCTATGCAGCCAAGATGTGTAGGAACCCAGACAGCAGGCTTGCAGAGACAAAGGGGTGATTGACCTGGACAGCAGGCTTGCAGAGACAAAGTGGCAGTTTTATGAAACATAAGCAATCGCTAGATGTTAATGAACAGATATTGGTGGTTGGAAATTGATTAGCTGTGGAATTTCAGTGTGGGGGTCAGGCTTGGAGGAGGGGAACTTGTTCTCAATAAATAGCAGCTGCAGAGGTTGCTTGGGGCCTTTTCCCCAACACACATGGGAAGGCCCACCTCCTGCAAGCCTCGAGCTTACAATCTATTGTCTGGCTTGCTTTCTTGGTGATGGCACCACTATTTCCCCACTAAAATATCCCTTGAGTGGACAGATTCATGGCTGAATTCTGCTAGACTTATAATAAAGAACTAGAACTTATCCTACAGAAATTATTCCATAACATTGAAAGGAAGTAAGCCTTCATAACTTATTCTGTGAAGAGAGTATCACCTCGATAATATGCCTAGGAAAGAATGCAACAGAAAACCAAAATATACAGACCAATTTCCCTTAAGAAAACAATATACTAGTAAATGAAACAAAATGCTTAACAAAATATTAGCAAATAAAATTCTTGAACAAAAACTAGCAAAGCAAATTCAACACCACATTAAAAAAATAACAAAAAAAAAAACTTGGCCCACAATCAAGTGAGTTCCATTCCAGGTATGCAAATATGGTTTAACATGTGCAAATCAATAAACATGCTTCACCACACAACCAGAAGCCAAAACAAAGAACATTTTACCATCCCAGTAGTTTCAAAAAAGCTTTCAATATAATACAACATGCTTTCATGATAAAAACCTTCAACAAACTAGGCATAGAAAGAACATACCCTGAGAGAATAAAAGCCACATATGACAAACCTACAGTCAGCATCATATTAAATGGGGGACAAACTGAAAGTATTGTCTCTAAGAATTGGAACAAAACCAGGGTGCCTATCACCACTTCTAATCTACATAGTACTGGAAGCCCTAGTCAGAAAAATCAGGCAAGAAAAAGAAACAAAAGGCATCCAAATCAGGAAAGAGTAGGTCAGACTATCTCTCTTCACTGATAATATGATATTTTTATCTAGAAAACTTGAAAGACTCCACCAAAAGACTTCCAGATTTGACAAATAAATCGAGCAAAGTCTCAGGTTACAAAATCAACATACACAAATCCATAGTATTTCTGTATACTAAGAATGGTCAAGCTGAGTGTCAAATCAAGGATTCAATACCATTTAGAATAGTTACAAAGAAAATAAAATAGAAATATACTTAACTAAGGACATGAAAGATCTCTATAATGTCAACTATAAAACATTGATAAATGAAATCACAGATGACACAAACAAATGAAAAATGTTCTTTTCTCGTGGACATCAATAAAATGTCCATGCTGCCCAAAGTGATTTACATTTTTTTTTAATTGTCTTTCTTTGTTGCCTGGACTAGGGTGAGGTAACATCACATGGCTCACTGCAACCTCAGACTCTCAGGCTCAAGCCATGCTCCTGTCTCTATCTCCTGAGTAGCCAGGGCGACAGGTGCACATGCCATATCAAGGCAGTCTTTCTCTGTGTTTGGAAGATAAAGGGTCTCACTATGTTGCTCAGACTAGTCTCAAACTCCTGGTCTCAAGCCATCCTCCTGCCTTAGCTTCCCAAATTGCTACTATTATGAGTGTGAGCCCCTGCACTCAGCCTAAATTGATGTTTACAATGTCTCCACTTGGCCACACAACAGACACCTTTTATTTTGACCTTTCATATAAACACTATCTGCATAGAATTTCTTTGGCGTCCATCTTTTTTCCCCTTTGCTTTTTACACCAGAATCAAAAGTGCCTTCTTAAAATTTCATATGAAATAACTAAAATCCACTGATGGGGTTGTATGTGTTTTGTTGACATCTATGAATAAAGTTCTAATAGTCTATTTCTAAGTTGTTTCTGAAGGCTTTTTATCAAGTAAACTTGTTAACCTAAGGTGATTTCTGGAGCAGGTTGAAAATATATATTCTGGAATAGTTTCTATACATGCTATTATGGTAAAAGGCAATGCTCTCTATTTTTTTCTCCAACTCCAAAATAAATTTAAATTAATAAACTCCTAACAGATAAGTTGCATTGTTAAATTATCATTTAAGATGTTCAACTTTTCATTTTAACTTCTTATATCATCTCATGGATGGAGGAAACTCTTAGATTTTTTTTTTTTTTTTTTTTAAGAACAAAATGAAGGAAATAAAAGGGTCAAGAAGTTGCTGGTAGAAATTTATAGACACCACTGTTGTGAAAAAGAATAGATCACTCAGTGAGGAACAAGGCCATCTATTAAAAAGAATCTACTGATCACTCACTTTTTACCCAGAACTAGAATAAAGGCATCAGACAACGTTTTATTTTAGATTCAAGGGGAAATGAAACATAGACAGGAGAAAGTAGTGAGAGTTGCTTTAATAGTAGCTTAAAGAATAGTACAAAAGTAGGGCTAAGCCACGTCTAAATGTCTAAGATATTAAAGCCAAGTGAATCATGAATGGACAAGATCAGTAATGACTAGTGGGAATGTAGAGTGTCAGATCTGCTTAGAATTATTTTTGGTTTTCCTAGTGCTGAGACTAAACAAGCTAGTGTGTTTTGTATGTTACAGGTATTGCTGGTGGCATGAGCCCTGGAGGTAACAACAGTGTAAGTCAATAAGGTTGTTACAATAAATTACTGTGGTAAAGGAGAATTCTTTTGCACAAATGGAGTCAAGTCGTAGGCATGTAGTGATGGTCTGCTATGTTTAGAACTTTGAAGGAAGTGTCCAGAGAGGCAAAGTCGATGAAGAAGGTTTGACTCTTCAATCTAGTTAATGAAAACTAAAATTTTGATGTTGTGACATATGTCCTTAAAGCCTCTAGGTGTGATTACTTTTGTTAAGAAATCATGTTTCCAATACATTTAAAGCATCATCAATGTTTTCACTACTTCTTTTATTACAGAAAGTCCTATTTGTCTGTGAGTTACAGGCACCTAGGACACCTTCCCCCCTCAACCTCACAGTCTTCTACTGAGGACGAGGAGCCTGCCTATATGGACTAGTCTAGTGCTTGCTGCATTGGTTGTTTCTTTCTTGAGCTTGTTGGGAAGCAAAGACAGTGTGGGTGGGGTAGAAGTTCACCCTCCAGGCTCCTTCCCGCCCTTCTCTCAGGAGGTTTGCACTGAGTACCAGGTGTGATGGAAGGAGGCTAAAATTCGGGCAGGGAGAGCTCAACTCACACATCAGCTTTTCACCTACCTCTAAGAGGGCCACCGAGCTTTGGGCTGCTTGTGTTTTGGAATTAGACATCCATCTCCTTTTCTTATTGGTTATTCAGATGTTAAATTCTGCAAACACACAGATATTGAGAAAAAATATATATGCACACAAAGATATGTTTGTATGCATACAGAGCATATATATTTATATACTGTGAGATTTTATAATCAACCCATTTACAATTTTAGGGTTCATTTGTGCCATGCAACCACTTTTACAGACAAATTGAAATGCAATGAATTAGAAAATATTTTTAAAACTTAAATCATCAATTTTCATAAACATAAGTAATTGATTTTACTAAATAAAAATTTCTTTTTGATAGCTACTACTTACTAAAGACTTGCTATATCAGAGGCTTAATAATTTTTTTTCATCTCTGAAACTTAATAACCTTGGTACAAGATTGGAACTATTATTTCCGCTTTAAAGTTTAACGAAACTGAGACTCAGGAACCTTATTAATTAAAATTACCAAGTTATTTAGAGAGATATGATTCATACCCAGGTTTCCCTAGTGTAAAGCCTTAAGTTGCTCTTCAATACTACTAAAAGCAAACAAACAAAAAACAAATCGTATTTAGAGACTTTATTCCCTACTCTCAGAATTCACAATCCCATAATTCTTCATTAACACATGAGAAAATTATAGAACATAGGTTATAAGAAAGGGAAGATAAACTACTCATTTTAGGACTAAACCAATCATAATATGTTTAATATTTGGTGAAGGTTTCGCTATATGATTGTAAAATAGAGGGCTATCCATGAATCAAACACAGTGCCCAGGAGGCATGAACACCAGCTTGCATTTTACCCTTATGTAGTTCCCAAAAGGTAGCAGCTTCCACTTGAGAATCAATGGCCATACTCCTTGGATACAAAATTTTTCTGACTCTTTCAAATGATTATTGTTCATGTGACCTACCAAATGGAATTGGTACTATTTAGTTGTTGTTTTTTCAGGAGGGAGGGAGAATGAGTGATAATTAGAATCTATACTTAACCTGCATTTAACCCAAAATTATATGTTCAATAAAATTGGGTTTTGATTCCAAAACTATAAAAATAAACAGAATAAAATATATCCAATTTTAATCAATGAAAATCACACCAGTAGAAAGATGTGTATATGCAATCAATTTCCATATATTTTTCTGAAAGGAATTCTTTAAATAAAATGTTATGGTTATAATTTAATGAATAAGATTCCAATGCACTTTTCAAATAAAAAATTAAGTCTATGTCAGATTCCAGGGACATTACTATCATTGCCTATTTTATGCCCTGTGAATAAAATTTTTAAATTATGAAGAAAAAATAATATTATAACTTTATTTTTAAGTAAATATGATCATAGTTAAAAGAAATTGTAAACGTAACAACATTTAAACTTTGGCAATCTTTTGTTAGCCATTTTTGATACATGAAAATTGCTGTATTCATCATTATATTATCTATTATATTATTACTGTTCTTAAATAGTACTAATAAGTAGTTTTTAATCATAATTTTATCACTATTGCTAATTTTTCCTGAATTAATAATAAAATATTTAAATGTCAACTGGGTACAGTGGCTCATGCCTGTAATCCTAGCACTCTGGGAGGCTGACTAGATTACTAGAGCTCAGGAGTTCGAGACCAGTCTGAGTGAGAGTGATACCCCAACTCTACTAAAACCAGAAAAATTAGCTGAGTGTTGCGGCCGGTGACTATAGTCCCAGCTACCTGGGAGGCTGAGGCTGGGAAGACTCTTTGAACCCAGAAGTTTGAGATTTCTGCGAGCTAGGCTGATGCCAGGGCACTCTAGGTTGACCTGGGCAACAGAGTGAGACTCTGTCTCAAAAAAAAAAAAAAAAAAAAAGTAATAATTCCAGTCTGGTATAATATATTGAAAATAAAACTGGTTAAATCCAGTTATGATGAATTTCCTAAAGAGAGGGGAAAGTGTCCTTCACCTAATAGTCTGCAAATGGAAAGATGTTCCCATATTTTACTTTGGCACAATCATTGGAACCTTTTCCCGTTGTAATCATATCTGTATCGGGATCCTGTAATTTTTTTAATTTTGCTCTCTCAGTGTTTCATGTTGATCCTCACCATATAGGCTCTTCAGCACTCAAGAGAAATAACACTAATATCCGGTTCATGCCATCCCAAAGAAAATAGTCTCTAGGCTTTTTTTTTTTTTCCCCCACATGACAATCTAGTTAAACATTCACCGTAGAAAATCAAAGTGGCATATGCGGCAAAGCATAGAGATGTTTACATAGCAGTTTTCAGGTGTATGACAACACTCATTAAGGTGCTAGATTATTTATTTACTTATTATAAAGCAACCAGGCTTCACTCAATATAAAGCAAAGGTAGAATTTTTGTTCAAATTCTTCTTAAGGGTGTTAAGTATTATACAATTATGAGTGATAGAAGGAACAACTAAAGTAATACAGCTGCAAATTAAACAAGTCAATTATCTGGTATGGAGGGGACATAAAGTTCATATACAAAATTGCACATGAACTTTATGTCCACCCTGTATAATGGCTGGGATAAGACAAAATGCTAATGGGCTCAAAGGTGGTGTGTGTGTGTTTGTTTGTTTGTTTGTTTTTAGGAATATCTTATTATGTTCAGTTGCTCTTGCGTTTTCCCAATATTTGGGATAGCAGAATTCTGCTCCATTTTATATAATTTTTTAAACAACAATAACAAAACTCCCACTAGTTTTTAGCTGGTTTATAAAGAGATATTGATGTGGAAGTGGCTCTTGTTCTATTTTATTTTTCTTCCTATCTAAAGGAGATAGATGAATCTTTTCTTCAATATTTCTCTTCCTTTTTATTTAATCTAAATCTATTTAGAGATTCTGTTCTCTACTTTCAGAATTCACAATCCTATAATTCTTCATTAACACATGAGAAAATGGTGGAATACAGCTTATAAGAAAGGGAAGATCAACTACTCATTTTAAGACTAAACCAATCTTAATATGTTCAATATTTGATTGTGTTTTTATATGTTCAATATTTCCTTTACAGTTAGGTCCCTCACTAGACCTAATAAATCAAGAAGGAACTAAAAGTGCACATATTGGCCAGCAATGGAGTAATTCCAAAACTCAGATTAACTAGACATTTTCAAAATTTACTAGGGAGGAGATAAGGCACATTATGCTGCATGAATCTAAATTTACATATGAGGTACCTAAAGGATGTCCAAGAAATATTTATTTGTGGTGATGAATACGGCAGTCCAGCTATCCACGGAGAAGGAAGCCAGAATACTGGGTGCAGCTATTGACCTGCATTACTGCATCACCAGTCTCTTTTTACAATTTTGTTCTTTTATAAAAATGTCCTGCTTCTTCTTTTTTGCCTTTTTTGGATGTATACTCAAACATTATACTTTTATAGTCTAAACACCACCTCTAGTCTTTGTACCTATTCTTGACATATAATTCACACTGATACTGTTTGAATTCACATTTGAAATGAGTGAGTAGAAATTTTAGGTATAAAAGAATGAACTATCCTGTGACAAACACACTTATAAACTTAAGTAAAGAAAGCCTTTTTTTTTTTTTTTTTTTTTTTATTTTTGGGGATTCATTGAGGGTACAATAAGCCAGGTTACACTGATTGCAATTGTTAGGCAAAGTCCCTCTTGCAATCATGTCTTGCCCCCATAAAGTGTGACACACACCAAGGCCCCACCCCCTCCCTCTGTCCCTCTTTCTGCTTTTCCTCCCCCCCATAACCTTAATTGTCATTAATTGTCCTCATATCAAAATTGAGTACATAGGATTCATGTTTCACCATTCTTGTGATGCTTTACTAAGAATGTCTTCCACTTCCATCCAGGTTAATATGAAGGATGTAAAGTCTCCATTTTTTTAAATAGCTGAGTGGTATTCCATGCTATACATATACCACAGCTTGTTAATCCATTTCTGGGTTGGTGGGTATTTAGGCTGTTTCCACATTTTGGTGATTGTAAATTAAGCTGCAATAAACAGTCTAGTTCTTATGATAAAAGGATTTTTTTCCTTCTGGGTAGATGCCCAGTAACGGGATTTCAGGATCAAATAAGAGGTCTAGCTTGAGTGCTTTGAGGTTTCTCCATACTTCCTTCCAGAAAGGTTGTACTACTTTGCAGTCCCACCAGCAGTGTAAAAGTGTTCCCTCCTCTCAAAATCCATAACAGCATCTGCAGTTTTGAGATTTTGTGATGTGGGCCATTCTCATTGAGGTTAGATGATATCTCAGGGTTGTTTTAATTTGCATTTCTCTAATATATACAGATGATGAACATTTTTTCATATGTTTGTTAGCCATTCATCTGTCATCTTTAGAGAAGGTTGTATTCATGTCTCTTGCACATTGATATATGGGATTGTTGGCTTTTTTCATGTGGATTAATTTGAGTTCTCTATAGATCCTAGTTATCAAGCTTTTGTCTGATTCAAAATATGCAAATATC
>CAUYPK010022005.1:0-10929 GCA_963574355.1 Loris lydekkerianus
AATCACACTTAAAAAAGTAAAAACACATTTGCAGGCTCAGTGCCCATAGCTCAGGGGTTAGGATGCCAGCCACATACGCTGAGGCAGGTGGGTTTGAACCCTGCCCAGGCCTGCTAAACAATGACAACTGCAACAAAAAAAAGTAGAGGGGCATTGTGGCAGGTGCCTGTAGTCCCAGCTACTTGGGAGGCTGACGCAAGAGAATTGCTTAAGCCCAAGAGTTTGAGGTTGCTGTGAGCTGTGATGCTATGGCACTCTACCCAGAGTGACAGCTTGAGACTCTGGCTCAAAAAAAAAAAAAAAAGAAAGAAAGAAAATATAGAAAAGAGCTAATACCATTAATGTAAAAAGAACTTTTTTTTTTTTTTTTTTTTTTTTTGAGACAGAGTCTCACTGTGTTGCCCTCAGTAGAGCGCTGTGGCATCACAGCTCACAGCAACCTCAAAATCTTCGGGTTAAGTGATTCTCTTGCCTCAGCCTCCCAAGTAGCTGGGACTACAGGTGCCTGCCACAACACCCAACTATTTTTTTTGTTGCAGTTGTCATTGTTGTTTAGCTGGCCCTGGCTGGGTTTGAACCCACAAGCCTTGGTGCATGTGGCTGGCACTGTAACCACTGTGCTATGGGCACCAAGCCTCAGTAGCTTTTTTCTTCTATGTTTTCTTTTTTGAAACAGTCTCACTCTCTCCCCCATTATAGAGTACTGTGATATTGTAACTCACAGCAACCTCAAACTCTTGAGCTTGATCAATCAATCCTCTTGCCTCAGCCTCCTCAGTAGATGGGACTATAGGCATGTGCCACCACACCCAGCTAGTTTTTCTATCTTTAGTAAAGAAGGGGGGGTCTCACTCTTGCTCAGGCTGGTCTCGAACTCCTGAGCTTAGGTGATCCACCCTCTTCACCATCGCAGAGTGCTAGGATTACAGGTGTGATACACTCCTCACCCCCGCCTTGCCACTTCAGTGGCTTTAAGTACACTATAAGAATATTAAGGATACTGGATCTAAATGATACCTCGTCTACTCATACTCAAAACATACCCATACTGGGGCCGTGAGTGGTGACTTACACCTGTCATCCCAGTACTCTGGATGCTAAGGTGGGAGCATTGCTTGAGGCCAGGAGCTCAAGACCAGCTTGGCCAACATAGCAAAGATTCTGTCCCTACAAAAATAAATTAAATTTCAAAAGTTAGAGGCACCTGTATTTCCAACTGCTTGGAGACTGAGATGGGAGCATCACCTGAGTTTGAGGTTGCAGTAAGCTATGATGGCACCAATGCACTCTAGCCCAGGCAATAGAGCAAGACCCTATCTCTCTCTCTTTTTTTTTTTTTTTGTAGAGACAAAGTCTCACTTTACTGCCCTTGGTAGAGTGCCATGATGTCACAGGGCTCACAGCAACCTCCAGCTCTTAGGCTTATGCAATTCTCTTGCTTCAGTCTCCCAAGCAACTGGTACTACAGGCGCCCACCACAACACCTGGCTTTTTTTTGTTGCAGTTCGGCCAGGGCTGGGTTTGAACCCACTACCCTTGGTATATGGGGCTGGTGCTCTACTCACTGAGCCACAGGTGCTGACCCAGACCCTATCTCTTTAAAAATATATAAATAAATAAATAAAGGCCACTGGCTTATGCCAGTATTCTTAACACTTTGGGAGGCCAAGGTGGGTGGATTGTTTGAGCTCAGCAGTTCCAGAGCAGCCTGAGCAAAAGTGAGATCCTGTCTCTACTAAAAATAGAAAAACTATCTGTGTGTTGTGGTGAGTACTTGTATAGTTCCAGCTACTCTGGAGACTGAGGCAGGAGGATCATCTGAGGCCAGGAGTATGAGGTTGCTGTGAGCTCTGCTGACCCTGAGGCACTCTAGTCTGGGGCAACAGAGTGAGAATGTGTCTCAAAGAAATAAAATAATAAAATAAAACACAGGAAAAATATTAACTATCCATCCCCAGAACTTTTTTGTCATCCCAAACTAAAACTTTATGTGCATTAAACAGTAACTCCTCATACCCCTTATTTCCTTATCCCCACCTGATAACTACTAGTCTATCTTTCGTCTCTATGAATTTGACTATTCTAGGTAATTCAAATAAGTAGAATCATGTATTTTACCTTTTGCAGGCTATTTCATTTATCATAGTGTTTTCAAGGTTCAGCATGTCATAATATGTATCAGAAAGTAATCCCTTTTTAAGGCAGAATAATTTTTTTTTTTTTTTTTTTTGAGACAGAGTCTCACTTTGTCGCCCTTGGTAGAGTGCCGTGGAGTTACAGCTCACAGTAACCTCCAGCTCTTGGGCTAGGGCATTTCTCTTGCCTCAGTCTCCTGAGTTGCTGGGACTACAGGCCCCTGCCACAACACCCGGCTATTTTTGTTGCAGTTGCCACTGTTGTTTTAGCTGGCCGGGGCCGGGTTTGAACCCATCACCCTTGGTATATGGGGCCGGCGCCCTACCCACTGAGCCACAGGCGCCGCCCCGGAATGTTTCATTGTATGTATATTCATATCACGTTTTGTTTATCAATTCATCTGTTGGTAGACAATAAGGTTGCTTCTACCTTTTAATTACTGAGAATACTGCTATGGGATTAGTATAACTGCCTTCAATTCTTCTGGGTATAATATACCCAAAGTGTAATTGTTAGATCATATGATAATTCTGTTGAACTTTTGAGGAACCACCAATTTGTTTTCTAAAATCTTGCAGTATTTACATTTCCACCAGTAATATATGAAGGCTACAATTTCTCTCTATGTTTACCAATACTTATTATTACCCGTCCTCTTCCATTATATCCATTCTAGTGGATGCCAAGTGATATCTCATTGTGGTTGGTTTTAATTTGCATTTACCTAATAATTAGTGATGGTGAGCATCAGTCATGTATGTTATTGGCTATTTGTGTATCTTCTTTGGAGAAAATGTCCTTTTCCCATTTTTAATTTTTTTTAGAGACAGAGTCTCACTTTATCACCCTCGGTAGAGTGCTGTAGGGTCATAGCTCACACCAACCTCCAACTCCTGGGCTTAAGCAATTCTCTTGCCTCAGCCTCCCAAGTAGCTGGAACTACAGGCGCCCGCCAGAACATCCGGCTCTTTTTTTGTTGCAGTTTGGATGGGGCCGGATTCCAACCCACCATCCTCGGTATATGGAGCCAGTGCTCTACTAAATGAGCCACAGGTATTGCCCCTTAAAATTTTTTTTTATGTTATTGAATTGTAGGAGTTCATTATATACTCTGGATAATAATCTCTTATCAGATACATGATATGCAAATATTTTCTTCTATTCTGTGGGTTGCCTTTTCACTCTCTTGATGATTTCCTTTGATGCACAAATGTTTTAAATTTTTATATAGTCCAATTTATCTATTTTTTCTTTTGTTGTCTGTGCTTTTGGTGTCATATTCAAGAAATTACTGCCAAACAAAATGTCATGAAACTTTTCTCCTATGTTTTCTTCTAAGAGTTTTATAGTTCTTGCTGTTATGTTTAGGTCTTTGATCCATTCTAAATTAATTTATGTATGTAATATAAGGTAAGAATCTTTCATACATGGAAATTGAGTTTTCCCAACACCGTTTATTTATTTATTTACTTATTTAGAGTCTCACTCTGTGACCCAGGCTGGAGTGTGATGGTGTGATCATAGCTCACAGTAGCCTCAAATCCCTGGCCTCAAACAATCTTTTCATCTCAACCTCCCAAAATGCTGGGATGACAGGTATAGACCATCACGCCCAGAATCTTTTAAAATTTAAGACATCACTTCAATGCAGCTATTTCACTTTTGGAAAACTTTACTATAGAAATAAAAATACCAGCGCATAAGAATATGCATGCAGGCTTGGTGCTTGTAGCCCAAACAGCTGAGATGCCAGCCACATACACCAGAGCTGGTGGGTTCGAATCCAGCCCAGGTCTGCCAAGCAACAATAATAACTACAACCAAAAAATAGCTGGGTGTTGTGGTGAGCACCGGTACTCCCAGCTACTTGGGAGGCGGAGACAAGAGAATCACTTAAGCCTAGGAGTTGCAGGTTGCTATGAGCTGCCATCCCAAGGCACTCTACCCAGGGCGATAGCTTGAGGCTCTGTCTCAAAAAAAAAAAAAAAGAATATGCATACAAAGATATTTACCATGGCATCCATTGTAGTAGGAAGATCCTCAACTGGAAAATAGTCAAGCAGTCTCTTTCCGGCTTTCTCTCCCTGGGGTCACATGCTTTATTAAATCTGTTTCTTGGCTCAGTGCCCATAGCTCAGTGGTTAGGTCACCAGCCACATATACCAGGGCAGGCAGGAAACTTGTACCAGGCCTGTTAAAAACAACTATAACAAAAAAATGGCCAGGTGTTGTGGTGGGCGCCTGTAGTCCCAGCTACTTGGGAGGCTGAGACAAAAGAATCGCTTAAGCCCAAGAGTTTGAGGTTGCTGTGAGCTGTGACACTACAGCAGTCTACCAAGGTTGACATAGCGAGACTCTGTCTAAAAAAAGAAAATAAGAAGAAATCTGAAAGGGTAGTTATCAACAGGGAGTTATTCTTCAAAGTTTACAAGTAAAGCTCTTTTTCTGGAGTCCTGGAGTAAATTCAACAAATAAAAGATAACATTAGTAAAATAATGTAAAGTGAAAATTTAAAAAACATATTGCCCCCTGTATTTTTAGAGAACACCTGAGAAATAGAGGCTTGAGGCTCCATGCCTGTAACTCAGTGACTAGGACGCCGGCCACATACACTGGGGCTGGCAGGTTTGAACCCGGCCCAGGCTTGCCAAACAACAATGACAACAACAACAAAAAAATAGCTGGGTATTATGGCGGGCGCCTGTAGTCCCAGCTACTTAGAAGGCTGAGGCAAGAGAATCACTTAAGCCCAAGAGTTTGAGGTTGCAGTGAGCTGTGATGCCATGGCACTCTACCAAGGGTGACATAGTGACACTTTGTCTCAAAAAAATAAACTAGAGGCTTGAGTAATGAACAGCCGATTTGTTTATATTTGATAAGAGACTTTGTCATATCTCAACATTACCGTATACTATGGCTGTACTCTGAAATAAATACTGTATCTTTACTGTAGTTATCTAACAGAAACAAGTGATTGTTGGAGAGAATTTTGCAAGTTTGTAGGTGATAATATTAGAGAACTAAGTATTGCCATTTTTATTAAAATAAAATCATTAAGACCCATATACAATTACTGACAGTAGTTCCATTACTCTAAAGAGGTCCTTCTCTTCTACTTTTTGCAAATCAGCTTTATTGATAACAGAGTAATTAGAGCTTGAAAAGGAAGAGATACATACATACCTATCTTTTCTCTCCAAAGAACCTCTATAACTTTGCCACAAAGGCTTAGTTTACATTTAAGAAGATGGTGGAGGGTTGGGCAATGGTTTAAGCCCGTAATCCAAGCACTATAGGAAGCTGAAGTGGGAGGATTCCTTGAACTCAGGAGTTTGAGACCAGCCTGAGCAAAAGTGAGATTCCTATCTCTGTGAAAAAGAGAAAAACACCTAACAGGGCGGGAGGCTGAGACAAGGGGATCCCTTGAGTCCAGGAGTTTGAGGCTGCTGTAAGTTTTGACACTGTAGTACTCTACCCAGGGTGACAGAGCCCAGGGTGACAGAGTGAGACTGTGTCAAAAAAAAAAAAAAAAAAAAAGGAATTGAAAGTTAAGAAAAAGATAAGATGAAAAAGAGAGAGAGTGATAGACAAAAGTCCATATAATTGGTCTGGGCTGTAGAAAAATGAAGGGTCCAGTCTGAATGTGGGTGCTGAGACAGAAAGACCACTATACTGGGAGTCAAAATATTGCATTCTTGCCACACCTCTGAAACACCAGCTTTGTGATGCTCTGCAGGTTATTCAATCTTTCTAAGCTTCTGTATCCTCATCTGCCATATAAGGAGATCAAACAGTCTCTGATATTCTATCTTTAACTTTCTATGAACCCCTGGAAGGCTCCCAGGTAGTGGAAGCTAATATGAGCCAAGATGGGAATTTGGAGGAATCTGAAGCCTAGCAAGAATCTCACAGACATTGTCAGGATAGAAGAACAGCCAGGGTAGGAAAAGAAAACTGAGAAGTTCAAGAGTTAAGAGCAGATGCCATGGGCGGCACCTGTGGCTCAGTGGGTAGGGTGCCAGCCCCATATACTGAGGGTGGCGGGTTCGAAGCTGGCCCCGGCCAAACTGCAACAAAAAAATAGCCTGGAGTTGTGGCAGATGCCTGTAGTCCCAGCTACTCGGGAGGTTGAGACAAGAGAATCGCCTAAGCCCAAGAGCTGGAGGTTGCTGTGAGCTGTGATGCTATAGCACTCTACTGAGGGCAATAAAATGAAACTCTGTCACAAAAAAAAGAAAAAGAAAAAAGAGCAGATGCCACATGAGCCATCTTTAAGTGCTTCTACCAATGCAGTAAGAGAAGAGAAAATCTGCCATTGCCTCACAATATGGTTATTACTATTAGGTTGAACCGTATGAGATTGCTGATACTCCATTATTATTATTATTATTATTTATTTATTTTTATTTTTATTTTTTTTCAGTTTTTGGCCAGGGCTGGGTTTGAACCCACCACCTCTGGCATATGGGACTAGCGCCCTACTCCTTTGAACCACAGGAGCTGCCCCTGATATTCCGTTATTACAAAACTGGCAATTTCATATTGTTCAGCTTAAAATTTTACATTATTTCCTTTGGAGACAAGGAGTCCTTACACTGATGACAGTTAATAATTAGCTGATCTACTACTTGGGAGGCTGAGGCAAAAGAATCGCCTAGGCCCAGGAATTGGAGGTTGCTGTGAGCTGTGTGACACTACAGTACTCTACAGAGGCGATGAAGTGAGACTCTGTCTCTACAAAAAAAAAACAAAACAAAACAATTAGCTGATCTATACAGTTAGTGACAGATTTGATTTCTTAATTAATTAATTATTTTTTTTTTTAGTCAGAATCTCACTCAGTCACCTGGGTTAGAGGGCCATGGCATTAGCCTAGCTCACAGCAACCCCTGTACTCCTGATTCAAATGATCCTCCTATCTCAACTTCCCAAGGAGCTGGGACTACACGCACCCACCACAATGCCCATGGCTAATTTTTTGTATTTTTGGTAGAGACAAGGTCATGCTCTTGCTCAGACTGGTCTCAAACTCCTGTGCTCAAGTGATCCTCCTGCCTCAGCCTCCCAGAGTGCTAGGCTTACAGGCATGAACCACTGTGCCCAGTTTTACTTCTTCATTTTTTAACAGGGGCTTGTATCGCTTTACTTGTATTACTAGTAAAACTATTACCATCTATTACTGTGATTCGATTAATCTTTTTTTTCTTTCTTTTTTTTTTTTTTTTTTTTTTTGCCGTTTTTGGCCGGGGCTAGGTTCGAACCCACCGCCTCTGGCATATGAGGCCGGTGCCCTACTCCTTTGAGCCACAGGTGCCACCCTAATCTCTTTATTTTAAGAGCATAATTTTGAAATGCTATATTCTTCTTTTATTCAAGTGCTTTATGTCTTTTCTACCAATTAAGGAAAATGAGTCATAAAATCCCAGAAACAAAATTCATACAATTATCTTAAGAGTAGATAATATTGAAGAGACCTTGAAATAGGGTGGCCAATGGAAAGTTTAAACAATAACACACCAGTCTATGGGAGAGGGGAGGAAATAATATAATATAAAAGAAATCAGTCGTGCGCAGGAAAAAGTTGCCAATAAGAAAGATATTGAACCTGAAAGAGTAAAGAGGTAGTCCAAACTACACAGTTCAAAAACTTCAAACCAATCCTTGCCTAATCATGAAGGAACTGAAAGAAGTATTTAGTTATGTTGCTAGGGTTCTCTAGTATAAGGAACTACCTCTAAGGAACTAAGAAACTGAAAAAGAGAAGTAAAAAGGGGTGGCTCCACCTTTGCCATCCAAACACAAATACCAAAGGGCTGACCTGGGTTTGAGCCCTAACCCTTCCACTTACTTGTTATGTGAGCTTGAGCAAATCATCATTTCAAAAGTCTCTTCAAAGATGAGGGAGTAGAGCAAATGATCTAAGCAATATTATTTCAAACTTACAGAACGTTTTCAAGAATAGTACAAGGAACTCCCATAAGTCCTTTATCCAAATTCATAAATTATTTACATTTTGCTCCATTTACTTTCTCTCTTTATATATAGTTATAAATACATGCACATTTTTTCCTGAACCATTTGAGACTATGAGACATCATATTCTTTTACCCCATGTGTATTTCTTAAGAACAAGGTTATTCTCTTATGCAACCACAGTATAGATATAAAAATCAGAACATTTAACATTGATACAATACTGTTACCCAATTCACAGCCCATATTAGATTTTTTTGGTTGTCCTAAAAACAATATTTACGGTTGTTTTTTTCCTGGGCCAGAATCAAATCCGGGATCACACACTCATTTACTTGCGATGTTTCTTTTGTCTTCCTTAATCTGGACCAATACCTCAGCCTTTTCTTTTTGCTTCCTGACCTTGACATTTTTGAACAGTATAGGCCAATTGGACTCAATTGGAATTTGTCTGACATTTCTTCTTGATTAGATTCAGTTTGTGCATCTTTGGCAGAATCACCCCTGAAGCAATGTTATGTCTCAGTGCTTCTTACTAGGAGACACATGTAAGTCAGGTTGTCTCAATATTGGTGAGGTTAGGTTTAGTGACTTAGTTAAGGTGGTGTTGATGACGTTCCTTAAATATTTTTCCTTTGTAATTATGAAGTAATTTATGGAGAAATACTTTGCCATGTAAATATCCTTCTCATCAAAAAAAAAAAATTTTTTTTGAGACAGTCTGACTTTGTCGCTCTTGGAAGAATGCCATTGCATCATAGCTCACAGCAACCTCAAACTCTTGGGCTCAAGCGATTCTATTCTCTCAGGTCTCCCAAGTAGCTGAGACTATAGGCACCCACCACAATGCATAGCTATTTTTAGAGATGGGGGTCTCACTCTTGCTCAGGCTGGTCTCAAACCCGTAAGCTCAGGCAATCCACCCACCTCAGCCTCTCAGAGTGCTAGGATTACAGGCGTGAGCCACCACACCTGGCCCTCCTCATCAAATTTTCAACCACTAGTTTCAGCATTCATGAATGAGTTTCTCATTCCATCATTGTTTTTCTTGGGGGGAAAGGGGAGCAGAGTTTCACTTTGTTGCCGAAGCTAGAGTGCTGTGGCATTAGCCCAGCTCACAGCAACTTCAAACTCCTGGGTTCAAGTGATCCTCCTGCCTCAGCCTCCTGAGTAGCCAGGACTACAGGTACCTGCTACAATGCTATTTTTTTTCTTTTTTTAGTAGAGATGGGGGTCTTACTCTTGCTCTGGCTGGTCACAAACTCCTGACCTCAAGCAATCCTCCTGCCTCAGCCTCCCAGAGTGGTAGGATTACAGGCATGAACATTGCATCCAGCTCCCTCTTTCTATTATTTATTAGTTGTCATCCTATTGCAGGGGTCCTGAAACTATGGCCCGCAGGCCACATGTGGTTGTGTGATTGTATTTGTTTCCATTTTTTTTTTTTACTTCAAAATAAGATATGCACAGTGTGCATAGGAATTTGTTCATAGTTTTTTTTTAAACTATAGTCCAGCCCTCCAATGGTCTGAGGGACAGTGAACTGGCCCCCTGTTTAAAAAGTTTGAGGACCCCTGTTTTGTAAGGAAAAGCTTTCCCTTTTCCTACATTTACATAATTATTCACCTACTATATCAACTCACAAATTCTTATATTATTCACTGGTTTACAATGCATTACTATCACTTATTTTGATTAAACAAAGGGTTTTTGTTTGTTTGTTTTGAGACAGTCTCACTACGTCACCCTTGGTAGAGTGGAATGGCATCACAGCTCACAGCAACCTCCAACTCTTGGGCTTAAGAGATTCTCCTGCCTCCACCTCCTAAGTAGCTGGGACTACAGGCACCCGGCACAACGCCTGGCTATTTTTTGTTGTTGTTGTTGCAGTTGTCATTGTTGTTTACCAGGCCTGCGCCAGGTTTGAACTCGCCAGCTCTGGTGTATGTGGCCAGTGACTTAACCGCTGAGCTACAGGCACCAAGCCAGGGTTCTTTTTTTATTTTTATTTTTTTTTTGAGACAGAGCCCCACTATGTCACCCTTGGTAGAGTGCCATGGTGTCACAGCTCACAGCAACCTCAAACTCTTGGGCTTAATCAATTTTCTTGCCTCAGCCTCCCAAGTAGCTGGGACTACGAGCATTTGCCACAATGCCTGGCTATTTTTTTTTTTTTTTGTTATTGCAGTTATTATTAAAGGGTTGTTTTGTTCTTGTTATTGCAGTTTTTGGCCAGGCCCAGGTTTGAAACCGCCATCTCCAGTATATGGGGCTGGCACCCTACTCCTTGAGCCACAGGTGTCACCCAAAGGGTTCTTTAAGATAGAGTCTCACTTTGTTGCCCTCAATAGGGTGCTGTGGCATCATAGCTCACAGGAATCTCAAACTCTTTTGGGCTCAAGAAATTTTCTTGCCTCAGCCTCCTGAGTAGCTGGGATTATAGGCATACACAGCAATGCCTGGTTATTTTTAGAGATGGGGGGGTCTCACTCTTGCTCAGGCTGGTCTTGAACCTGTGAGTTTAGACAATCCACCTGCCTCAGCCTCCCAGAGTGCCAGGATTACAGGCATGAGCCATCACACTGGTCTAAACAAAAGGTTCCTAAACCTTTTTTGTACTATGGACCCCTTTGGCAGTGTGGAGAAGCCCATAGACCTTTCCTCAGAGTAATGTGTTTAAAGGTATAAAATACTTATAAAGAATATTACATAGGTTTACCAAGGAAACCCATTATGTTAAAATAGTTATCAAAATATTTAAAAATTATGAATAATAGTGTTATTCATTAGTAATTCAATAGTAAACTATTATGAATAATA
>CAUYPK010022006.1:0-24132 GCA_963574355.1 Loris lydekkerianus
GGAAAAACATACCATGCTCATGGCTGGGAAGAATCAACATTGTTAAAATGTCCATACTACCCAAAGCAATATGCAATTTTAATGCAATCCCTATTAAAGCTCCACTGTCATACTTTAAAGATCTTGAAAAAATAATACTTCGTTTTATATGGAATCAGAAAAAACCTCGAATAGCCAAGGCATTACTCAGAAATAAAAGCAAAGCAGGAGGAATCATGCTACCAGACCTCAGACTATAATATAAGTCAATAGTGATCAAAACAGCATGGTACTAGTACAAAAACAGAGAGGTAGATGTATGGAACATAATAGAGAACCAAGAGATGAACCCAGCTATTTACCATTATTTGATCTTTGATAAGTCAATTAAAAATGTTCAGTGGGGAAAAGATTCCCTATTTAACAAATGGTGCTGGGTGAACTGGCTGGCAACCTGTAGAAGACTGAAACTGGACCTACACCTTTCACTGTTAGCTAAGATAGACTCCCACTGGATTAAAGATTTAAACTTAAGACATGAAACTATAAAAATACTAGAAGAGAGTGCAGGGAAAACTCTTGAAGAAATCAGCCTGGGCGAATATTTTCTGAGGAAGATCCCCTGGGCAATTGAAGCCATACCAAAAATACACTACTGGGATCTAATCAAACTAAAAAGCTTCTGCTCAGCCAAGAACACAGTAAGTAAAGCAAGCAGACAGCCCTCAAAATGGGAGAATATTTTTGCAGGTTATGTCTCTGACAAAGTTTTAATAACCAGCATCCACAGAGAACTCAAATGTATTAGCAAGAAAAGAACAAGGGATCCCATCTCAGGCTGGGCAAAGGACTTGAAGAGAAACTTCTCTGAAGAAGACAGGCACACGGCCTACAGACATATGAAAAAATGCTCATCATCCTTAATAATCAGAGAAATGCAAATCAAAACCACTTTGAGATATCATCTAACTCCAGTAAAATTAGCCCACATCACAAAATCCCAAAACCATAGATGTTGGTGTGGATGTGGAGAAAAGGGAACACTTCTGTACTGCTGGTGGGAAGGCAAACTAATATGTTCCTTTTGGAAAGATGTTTGTAAATCACTTAGGGATCTAAATATAGACCTGCCATTGGATCCTTCAATTCCTCTACTAGGTATGTATCCAGAAGAACAAAAATCACTTTATAACAAAGATATTGAACCAGAATGTTTATTGCAGCCTGATTCATAATTGCTAAGTCATGGAAGAAGCCCAACTGCCCATCAACACATGAATGGATCAATGAACTATAGTATATGTACACCATGGAATATTATGCAGCCTTAAGGAAAGATGGAGACTTTACCTCTTTTGTGTTTGCATGGATGGAGTTGGAACATATTCTTCTTTTTTTTTTTTTTGAACTGTTCCATTTTTAATATCCTTTTTTTTTTTTTTTACAGTATTTTTTTTTTTTTATTATAGATAAAAATATGCACCATAGATGTGGCCCAACCCAATACCCTCCCTCCACCCAAACCTTCCCCCTCCCTTCCCCTTCCTTGGTCCTTTCCTCATAGTCTTGATTCCCTATTCAACAAATGGAACATATTCTTCTTAGCAAAGTATCTCAGGAATGGAAGAAAAAGTGTCCAATGCATTCACCTTACTATGCAATCGATTTATAGCTTTCATATGAATGCTATAACCCAACTATAGCCCAGGAAGAAGGGGAAAGAGGAGAGGGGGGGAGGGGAGGGGGGAGGCTGGGTGGAGGGAGGGTAATTGGTGAGACCACACCTACAGTGCATTTTACAAGGGTACATGTTAAATTTATTAAGTGTAGAGTATAAATGTCTGAACATAATAACTAAGAAAATGCCAGGAAGGCTATTTTAACCAGTTTGATGAAAATATTTCAAATGGTATATAAAACCAGTGTATTACACCCCATGATTGCATTAATGTACACAGCCATGATTTAATTAAAAAAAAAAAAAAATGTCATTGGGACCATTTTCCTTTCTTGACACACCAGGGGAGAACTTACTTTCTTGCTCTTTCCAGTTTATGCAGGCCTCCTGCATTCCATGGCTCCAGGCCTCCTTTCTCTAGCTCCTAAGCCAGTGACCTTCTGTCTTTCCGACCCTTCATCACCATGCGTCCCTCTGAACACAGTTGAGAAGGATGCTCGACTTTTAAGGGTGCATGTAGTTAGAGTAGGCCCATCCAGATAGTGCACGGTCATCTTCCCATCTCAGGGTATGCAATCTTAATCATGTCTGCAAAGTCCCTATTGCCACATCGGGTATTAAAGCCACAGCTGTGGGTCTGGATGTGGGCTGTTTTGGAGGCCGTTATTCTGCGTACGATACCCTCTTCCAAGGGCACATTAAATATTTGTTGACGGAATAAAGGAAGGATCTTGTCCCTCATTTCTCAGAGCTTTGTTCCTTCCTAACATTAGATGCTGACTGCTTAAGAATCAGTTGAGATTGTAACTCTCAATCGATATTTTCCAGGATTTAGATGTTCCTCTACTATGTTTCCAAAGTAAATACATACCTCTATTAAGGAATTTATTCACTGCATTGTCACAGCTGTTCTAGCTCTGCTTACCTGTAAGCTCCTTGCATCTTAGGTCCTGCTTGGTTCTTTCTATACTCGGAGTAAAACACTGTATAGTGTCTGGCATATACAAATATTTACCTACATATTCTCTACATGTCGGCCACTTCTTTGTAAAATTTGTAATGACTATTTTGTAATTTTCTGTTTTCCCTATATATGCTGACTATATAGGCAACTTTTGGGATACCCTGTAGTGTAAATATTTGTTGATGCATTTGTTGCTATGTGAATGTATCAATAAATTATCCTTACACAGACAAGTTACATTTTTGCATTTTATTTGGGGTATTTAAGAAGCAGCCCATTGTCCCCCAAAACAGAGAGACTTTAATTATGAGAATTTAAAGCCTGTGGCAGATCTTATAGCAAATGATGGCCAGGTGATGCTTTGAGCAAAAGAGCCTTGGGTCCCCTTCCCTCAGGCCCCCGCTGGGAGTAGAAAACTTCCAGGAACCTGTAAACACCATGGTGGGGCTAGAGCTTGGGGGAACTGCAGAGCCACTTCCTCCAGCAGGGGCTTAGTGTGGCTTGGAGTTTCACTGAGTGTCTACGGCTCTGCACCTCTGAGGGGCAGGTGCAGGCCCAGCCTAACCTGCTCTGAAGCCACGGGGAATACGGCCTGTTTGCTCCTCATCCTGTGTAGTTAGCAGCTCACACACAAACTCTCTGCAGAGGCATGTTAATTCATCCAAAAGGTCAGCTTTTTAAAAGACAACACACATCCTACAGAGGGCCTTTTGTATAGAGTTACTGGGGACTCATTCAAGAATAACACAAGCCCCAGACTGCAGATAAACAGAAGGTTTTGTCACTCGAGACACAGCTCAAGTCTTCTGCCTCCAACTAGTAGGTCCATTTATATCAAAATGAATGAGAAACTTAATCTCAGAACTTTATAAAAAGCCATTTTTTAAAAATTTGGTTGTGTTTTGCTCTGCGTGTTCTTTATAATTGGCAGTGCTTAATAATGTTTATATCACCTTTGACCTTTTACTGACTGCTGCAGCTAAGTTCCAAGATGTGGTTTTAAACCCTGTATTGGTAGGCCGGCCCTCCTTCCTTAGAGACTACTAACTTCCGATTTCTAGAAAGTATCTTATTCCCTTAGCAAGCATCATAATCAGTGCTGCTGGGTAAGAAGGCCGCCTACAGGGCAGTAGATGGAGCAGTCATCGTAATAGTTTATAATATTTATCAGAGGCTGTGTGCTGTGTGGTTTACTCCATTGTTAAATTTTCAGAGCAATCTGATGAAGCAAAAGCAATTACTGAACATTCCTAAATAAGGGTAAAGTGTTTTGCCTAAAATTAGCCCTTGGAAAATAGAGTCACTTTATGTTTTAGTGTTTACAAAGACTGCCCTATTGTAAGGATAATTTTAAACCACAAAGTAGTTTAAACAATTGTTCCAATGTTATGCAAACAGGTCCCTATGATATTCAGACATTTAGAATATTTCCATTACGCAGGCGAGGAACTTGACACTTGGAAAGTTAAATTATTTGCCCAAGAAGCTAGTCCATGGCACAGCCAGCATTCAAACCCAGGCATATAATCTTATTCCACATCTTCATTACCCTCCTGAGATGCTTTTTGCAATCATTTTAAAAAGTCTTCTTTTTCTTTTCCTTTTTTTGTTTCTGATTTGAGTCTCACTCTGTCACCCTGGGTAGAGTGCCGCGGTGTGATTGTAACTCACAGCAACCTCAAACTCTTGGGCTCAAGCCATCCTCTTTTTTTAGCTCCCCTCGTACCTGGGACTACAGGCATGTGCCACCACACCTGGCTAGTTTTTCTTTTCTTTTTTTTTTTTTTTTTTTCCAATTTTAGTAGTAACAGGGTCTTGCTCTTGCTCTAACTCCTGAGCTCAAGTGATCCCCCTGCCTCAGCCTCCCAGAGTGTAAGTCACCATGCCCAGCTTTAGAAAGGTTTTCAATCTAGGAAATCACTTTTCTTTTTATTCCTCCTTCCTGAGACTGTTCTAAGAGCAGAGAAGGGCAATCTGGAACCGCAGCTGTATAGATGGCACTAGGAAGGTCTAGTTCCCTCCAAGCCAGGGCAGCCCAGGCCCCCTCTGCTTCACCCTGGCAGCCGGCGCTGCCTCCTTGGCCACTGAGTGGCGTTCACTGCTTCCTGGGTCAGTTCCTTGGCTGATGGCTCTGGTTGTTAGGAGTTCTTTCCAATATCGGGTTTTAACTTCCATACCCTCTTTTCTTTTCTTCCCGTCCTCTCCCCTCCACTTCCGTATAAGCATTTTATGTTAGAATAGTTTTAGACTTACAGAAAAGTTCCCAAGATAGTACAGAGAGTTTCTGCATATGCCCCATCTTTATTAGATGTTAGAGTCTCATGTGACTGTGGTACATTTGTTAAAACTAAGAAGCCAACTTGGGCACTTTACTATAAACCATAAACTCCAGACTTTAGATTTCATTAGTTCTTCCTAAAGTCTTTATGCAATTCAGGATCCCCTGCAGGGTACCACTCATCTACTTAGTAGCTGTGTTTTTCTAGTATCAGCTGGTGGTCAGGCATTTTGTGGAACGCCACTCAACTGGGATTTCTGATGTTTTTGTCATAGTTAGATTGGGCTTATGGGTTTTGGGGAGAATGCTACAAAAGTGAAGTGCCATTCTCATCACATCATATCAGGGAAAGTGACATTGTCTTAGGGACCCCTGATAGATATCAGTGACATCTATCACTGGTTGTGTTAACCACGACCCCCGAGCCAAGACACAGTTACTCCCCCCCCCCCTTATGATAACATGTGGAGGGGGAGAATTAAGCTCCACCTCCTGAGGGGGAAAGCAGATAAGTTATTTGAAATTCTGTAAGAAAGATTTGTCCCTTCCCTATATTGCTATTTATAATTCAATCACTCACTTACATCCATGTGGACTGATAGATATTGACCATATATTTCATTTATAATCAAATACCACTTGATTTATTTTCTTGTTCAGATCGTTCCAGCCTTCATCACTGGGAAGTGTTTCAGTGGCTTCTGTTTCCTTTTGGCATATCTCTATGGTGTATATATATATATTTAGTATTTGCTTGCTTTCTGGCACTATAAGATCTTCTAGGCTCACCTGTGTTTTCTCTTGCCCCATCTCTAGAAGCAGCCATTTCCCCAAGCTTCCTTGGTTCCTTTCACTGGAGAATTATGTTAAGAACTACGACCTGGCCCCACTGCTGTGAGCTGCTCCTGGAGCCTCTCACTGGGCGTCTGGGAGACGCACGTGTGCACGGCGGCCCGGGTTACGCATGTCTGCAATTCAGTTATTTCTGGGTTTGTCCACTGTGGCTATAGTGAAGCTTTTGGGTTTTTTGAGCATTTTTATTTTGTCGTAAGAGTGTGAACTGCTGCTTTCTACTACCAGGGGTAAGGAGGGCAAAAAAAAAAAAAAAAAAAAAAAGGAGAGAGGGGAAATGAGTGCAGATAGGGACCTGGGCCCAATGTGCCCTGTTATTCACCATCTTCCAGTGACCTGACGTCAGGTCAGCGGTGAAGAGATGCCAAGAGGTTCAGGGACTCGCTAGAGGAACAGCCCTGTTAGAATCTGGCTTTTCAGAGCGGAATGTCTTCATTTCCACCATATGCCGGTCCTCGTTAAGACTGGTCTATATTCTTGATTTTCTATTCAGTGCCTTTACTGACTCCTTGAGATGCATTAAGCAGATTAAGACGGTGAGTTTAGAAGCTGGTCTGTACAGCAGAGTCTGCTGAGGATCCGCGAGGGGGGTTTCACTCTAGCACATTGTAGATCAATGAGAACGAAGCCCTGGAGGCCAGAAGCTAGTGGGTGAGTCTCTACAAATGACTAGAGTGGTCTTCCGACTCTGTTTTCTTCCTTATAACTATCTTTTAAAAAATCCTTGTGCTCTGGGTGAGAACCACGGGCCTCCTATAGGACAGGTGCTTTATGTATACACCTTTTTAGGAATGAGATGTGAAGCAACAAAGCAATCTGCTTACTGTCATCCAAGAAGGTGGTGATGAAGTAAACAGCAAAAGACAAGCTATAGGCTTCACGGCCCTCTTGAACAGGCCAACCACAGCACGCTTTTCTTCTAAATTGATTTTGGCAGCTTGCAAAGCAACGAAAGAACATGTGAGGTTCCTTGGAGATGCCTCAAACAATAGGAAAGTCCTGGGGTGCCTTTGAGCCTTTGGCCCCTGCCCCTTCAAAGGAGTGCCTGTGTTTATATTTGGTAAATCATGTTTTTTCACCATGTAACAGCAAAATCCCCATTCTGTTCTCTCCCATTTTTACCTTATCCATTCCAAAGACGTAGCATTTTATTTCTGTGTGGTACATCATGAACATCCAAGATTTTTAGTGGAAATAAATGGCAACAGCTGCTTTTGTGTATGAAATATAATTGTGAACCTTAACCTTGAGATGACATATCCAAATTTTTCCAGGTGTGGGAAGACTTGAAAGCTCATTTTTGGGAATCATCCCAGGATAGAACAAGATTAAGCTCTTTGCTGTTAGCTGTCTCTTCAAAAAGAGAGGGGGTTTCTATCAGTTTTATTTATTCCAATATTCCCTTCTGAACATGGCTCCAATGTTAAATAGTGCATATTTACACATGTGCACATGCACCCCGAGGTCCCTTCTTTCTTTCCTGCTTTTTTTCCCCCCCACAGAACCACTATTTAATATACTGCAGTAGTCCCCCCTTATTTGTGGGGGGTATATTCCAAGACCTCCTATTGGTACCTGAAACTCAGATACCCCCAAACTCTACATATACAGTAGAACCTCCATGGTTGGCCACCTCCCCACACTGGCCACCTCCTTGAGTTGACCTAATTTTCCCACACTGGGCACCCACCACATGTACGCGTCAGCGGAGTAGTCCTAGCTCCTTACGTTGACCATCTCTGTATGCTGACCCTCGGGTCAGCTGTTACAGTCTCCTGGGGGGGTCACTCGCAAAGGTTCTATGTTTTTTCCTACACGTTTACCTGTAATAAAGTTTAATTCATAAATTAGGCTTAGAAGAGACTAACAACACTAACTAAATAATAAAATAGAACAGTTATAGTAATATACTATAATAAAAGTTATATGAATGTGTCTCTCCCTCTTACTACCTTACTTTAATATTTTCTGACCATAGATAAAAGCGAAACCATGGAAAATGAAGCTGCATATATGGGGGGACAACTATTTATATTTTACCACTTTAGCCTTTTAATTGTTTTCCCTAACTAGAATGTTTATGAGAACAGACTTTGTTCTCTGCGCAAACTCTAGACCTATACCTAGAACACAGTAGGTGCTCATTTAATGCTTCTGAATGAATCCTGTAAGTTGTAAGTTGGGAGATTTTGGCCCCTGATTTCAATATAAATACAAATAATGGAGTTTTATCATATAGGGCTATTTTATATTGTAAGCGGAAATGATATGATTTAAAATGGGGATTTATCTATTCACAAAAAACCTCAGAATTCATGCTAGAAATGTATATAGTTTCTTAGACATTATGCAGTTACACCAATAGTGCGCTGCTATTATCACATGCAAAGAGTTTTGAAATTCTCTGCTAAACATCACTCAAGAAATTGGTAGAAGAACTAAAAAACACATTTTTTTAAATGTTAACATGAGTTACCTGCAGATTAAGTCAAAGAAACCTTGAGCCCTAAGTGATGTTACCCAGTGTGATCCTTTATTCTGTTCATCAGATTTATCAGAAAATGACATTTTGTTGCTATGAAAAACATTCTAGCTAATATTTCCAATATAAAGACTATTAAAAAGAAAATGCTGCAAAACCTGAGGTGATTCCTTTGGAAGGGTCTCAGCATTCATTTTGTTATAGAGATGTTGCTATGTTTGTTTTCTGAGTTATACTAATTTATGAATATACTATTTTTATTTAAAATTTCAAGTGTGTGAAATATTTACATTTTCATTTTTAAAGTTAGTGTACTCCTACTTGTTCAAGCACTAGTAAGATGATGTAATAGGGTCTGTAACTTGTCCAGCCATTTTAGAAATGAAGTCTTTCAAAACAAAAACTCTAATACAAACTTCTCTCCAGGACAAATGAGAAGCTGCGGGGTCAGTGGACGTCGCAGGCTTGTTTGACGCCATCGTTGGACCAACGTGGTGCACAAAGCTCTGTCTTTGTACAAGACTGACTTTGTTCGTATTGTCATTTTTCCTTTCAGAGCATTGGTGACTCAGCAATTTCTGTTGTGTTAAATCAGCTGTTGCCCAGGATCAAGCCTTCAAGTCGGCGTACTAGTGACGACTACGGCCCCGAGGAGCTGCTGATCCTCCTCATATACGTTTATTCTGTCACTGGAGAGTTCACAGTGGACAAAGATCTGGGTGAAGCTGAAGAAAAAGTGAAGAAAGCCTTGGCTCAGGTCTTCTGTGCAGAGTCTGAGCTGTCACCTTTGCTGCAAAAAATCACAGGTGAGTATATAACAGTGACATAGGACATAAACCTCCTGACGGCGAAAATAGGCTTAACAATAAAGGCCATTTCAGAAGGAGGATGTCCCATCGCCGCTGGAGGCGTTTGGGATTCCAGGCAGCCTGGTGAATGTGACCCAACCTATGGGTCAGAGGTTTTCACTGCAGTATTTTTCTTTTCCAGGCAGGATAGTGAGATGGCCTTCTTTCTAATTGCTTGTCATAATTCATGTTCCTTAGAGCCAAGACCTGGTTAAAATAACAAAATACTCACAGAGCTAAATGTTATCTGTAAGGAAAAATCAAACATAGTGCAACCTATTCAAAGTTTCTGCAGATATGTTCCCTTTGAGATTATCTTTTCAAACTTAAAAAAACTTTCTTTAATATGTTACACAATGTTAAAGGGTTAGAAATTGCTATTTTTGTATTTTGACTTCTCATTTTTTTTATTTTGAATTTGAATTAAATGGTAGGATCCTAAATAATACCCAAACACTCCAGTAAAGTAGGCTCTGCTGTTGTGGGAGAAATGTATGATTCCGTTTCATGAAATCGAACTATTTACACTTCAAATAAGAACTGCAGCATAACTCATGCAGGCATTTTTTGTGTGTTATGTTTAATCAAATGCAATATTATTTACATTTTATGTCAAGTTGAGAGCGAGAAGTTATTGAAACTTATGTGCAAGACATGAGTACTTCAAAAACATAACGCATTTCCCTTTGGTCACTAATGAGTGTGTGCGTGTGTGTGTGTGAGAGAGCAAGAGTGTGTGTGTGTGTGAGAGTGTGCATGTGTGCGTGTGAGAGTGTGTGAGAGAGAGAGAGTGTGTGTGTGTTTGCACACACGCACCTGTGTCTTAGATGCATCTGTGCAGAGCTCCCCACTCAGGAAGGCTCGCCTGTTGGCCTGGGGGTGGGGGGACGGGACAGATGGACTGCTTAGAGGCAGGTTATGTAGCTGTGAGCATTAGTGCCCCATGTGCCTGTACTTCACTCTGTGGGGGCAAATGACCTTTGCTGCGGCTGGTTATGGAAAATGAAAGCCTGATGAGAAGAAAACCAAATGAAGTTTTCACAGAAATGAAACATTCATTCCCTTGCTTAGTATGGAACCTATGTGCCAACTTAAAATCTGCTTAAGAAAAACTCATGGAATTTGTTCCCATTTCATTAAGTATGGAACTGTATGTGATTACATGTGTTTGACTGTAAATAAACATTGACTTAGAAAGGTTTAATATGCCTTACACAGTGCATAGAATAGTGCCTTGATGACTGAATTTAAATGCTAGGAGAACTTAATTAGAAGTTATTCTTAAAATATGTAACTTCAGAAACACATAACAAAGCTGGTGTACTTCGAGGTTATTTGAGTAGCCCTTTTGCAACATTCCTATATTGCTATGTTGTTTTTGGAACTGCAGTCGGGCTGTCAGAGTTTTCATTTAATATTTACTCGAGGTGTTCATTGACGCAGCACTTTACTTTTTATTAGTTGCTCTATGATTGCTCAGGATATTGCATTTTCTTGCTTTTAAAATACTTCAATGGTTGACGATTAAAAAATAAGAATTTGTGGAAATTCTGGCATATTTAAAAATTTTTAAAGACATCTTATTTTATACACTATACATTCCTACCTAAATTAACTTTGGATATACAGTTTAAACAGGGTAGAGATGTGTTGCTTAAATTTCACATAAATAAACTTACTGATAAAACACATACAGACTCAGACACATGTGCATGCGCACACACCTGTCAGCTTTTGTAGACACCAACAGGCTTTATTTCTAAAGAAAGACTTTTACTTAGCAGTACAGAAATACCCCTCATTAAGAAGTCAGATGTCCTGAAAAGAAGGGCTTATGTTGAGAGTTAGCTGCTGAGAAGAATATTTAATTTATATCTCAGGATAAAAAGTACTATCATAACACTGGGGCCATGGTGACTGGATCCTGTAGAATACAAAGGGGCGAGGTTGTCCCAGTAGGTATTGGAAGAGTGGAATTAGCTTCCAGATGTGCTTGGGTGTGCTGGAGCCCGGTTGCTCCGCGCTCTCAGTGAACTGGCCTGCAGTGCAGTGTTCCTGGTGCTCCAATGTGTGGTCTTGGTTTTCTTATTACTGTGTGGCAAAATTTATCTGTGCATGTTTTGTAGTTGGTAAAAATTTGGTCAAAATTATTGACAACCAGCAGTTAATCACTATAAACATTCTTTTTATATCCTGCCGCAGTGTTACAGTTTGGGTCATGATCCTGAAAAACATAATCCCGAAGGCCACACTCTCGAATGTTGAAATCCTGAAAAATCAAAATTCCTAAAGGCTAAATCCCTAACATCTAAAATCCTGAATGTCACAGTCATTGGGGAGTGGTATCATGTTGGGCAGAAATAGTAGTTTTGTCATTGTCTTTATTTGGACATTCGGAACGTTTAGGATGTGTATGGGTGTCAAGCTGACAACGGCTGCAACTAAATTTTAGTTGTAAACTTGACTGGATTAAGGAATAACTAAAATCTAGCAAAGCATTATTTGGGGTGCATCTGGGCAGGGGGGTTTAGAGGAGATTGGTGTGAAGTCTGAGTGCATCAGGTGGGGAAGATGTGTCCCCAATGTGGCGGGCCCCATCCAGTCTGCCCTGGGCTTGGAAAAAACATGTGCAGAACTGTCTGGTCTCCTTCACAGCTCACACAGACCTCCCTTCTGTTGCCTTGGACATCAGACCTCCAGGCTTACGGGCCTTCGGACTCTAAGGATTACACAATGGATCTGCTGGGTTTTTAGGTTTTTTCAGATTGAGTCATACTGCCGGCATCTGGTATAAATTGGAGTTATAAATTGCATAGTGACTTGTAGAGATTTCTAATTTGTTCTATGCATGTTTTGTAAATTTGACTCCATGGAATTGCATTGTCACAATACTGATTTTTGTGTGCAAGCATTGTGTGTGTACATGGCAATCTTGACATTCCCTTCTAAAGAGATTCCTTTTTGCACATCTGCATTCGTGACAGAGAGAATTTCTCGAGATCTCAGCTCTTTGGATGACTGCATCTGTGGTGGTGACCCATCACAGTTTTTGATCCATCTAGTCAAAGCCGGCATTTTAAATCAAGAATTTCTACATCCAAACACTATGCTTTTGTTGATACCATCCTATATGACATTGCAAGTTTGTACAGATCTTTTAAATTGCATTTTAATTTCATTCCCTAAAGAAAGTTGAACCGGTTTTCCTTTGTTTTCTCTTGTGACTGTCATGCAAACACTAACGTATATGAAAACTGATACTCTCTTTGAACTTAGCAGGCCCTAGAAAGCATAACACTAATCACATATTTTGTCTATAGCAATCTTTTTACAGTTTCTTAGCCCAACACTCAGAAAGCCAACCTTTATTATTTTATGTGAGTAGAAAAGAGATTTTGCCCACCACTCTAGAAGTCTCCCCAAAAGTATCTACTAAAGAGACCAGATTAAAAAGAAAAGAGTATGATACTCTTGACCATGCTTAAGTTTTTATTTTGTTTGGCTTTGTTATACTAATCACACTTTCTTATTACTCTTTCCATACAAGAGAAGAATATAGGAAAATGAAAGAAATTGTCAGGAGCAAATCGTGTATTTAACAGACAAAAATGAATTAAGCACACGGCAATCATTGTTAAGAGATATTATTAAAATAAACAGAATTTAAGTGTGGTACTCCTGTTTTAGAAAGCTAGACAACCAAACGATTTCAATAGCTAGAAATAATATTTTATGACAATAAGGAAACAAAAAGGTCACGTGCAGGAAAGTGGAGGTGTGGATATCTGCAGGAAGTCAGTGCAGACAGGTTAAGAAGATAGGCTGTTCAGAAAATAAGAGAATACATGGCACAAAACAATATCTGTGAGCAAGTATGAGTTATAAAATAAAATAAATGTGACTGTTAGAGATGGGCTTGTGGCTGGTTTAGAATCTCATGCTTAAAGACGTAGGCTCTGTGGCTGGGCGTGGTGGCTCACGCCTATAATCCTTGCATTGTTTTTGTTTGTTTGTTTGTTTGTTTTCTATCTTTAAATTTTAAATTATAGCTGTGTACATTAGTGCAATCACCTGTACCCATTCTAAGATGCACCATAAGCATTCTGTTTTTTGACCCACATAACTATTTTGGAAAAATTCTTTTTTACTAAACAGTTTTGTTTTTTGCTCATGTATTTACTTACATTATTAGTCATTGATTTTCTCCTGAGTTTCTGTAGTATCTTAAAAACAAGGTCAATGGGGTAGGCCTACTTAGGCTTAGCATAAATCCAGAAATGAGTCAAAGTATCTAACAATGCTAGGATTCAAGATAGACTCATGCTAAT
Source organism: Loris lydekkerianus (assembly GCA_963574355.1). Taxonomy (NCBI): domain Eukaryota; kingdom Metazoa; phylum Chordata; class Mammalia; order Primates; family Lorisidae; genus Loris; species Loris lydekkerianus. The sequence goes on from CAUYPK010022006.1 coordinate 13,410, forward strand.
ACCATAGGAACTGTGATTTACATTTATTACAAACTGTAACTTATTAAGATCTGATTTTACATCCTGTTGCTAATTCAGAATGATCAATTACAGCTTCATTGATTATGTTAAGGGACCTGGACGTATGTAATGAAAGATTTACCAGACTATTTTAACAAATAGGGATTTATTATTCTCAGCAAGAAATTCAGAGACAGGCAGAATTTATGGTCTTTGTGATTCCTTCCTCAGTGTCCTGAGCGTGTGGCTTTGTCATCACTGTCATAATGGGCAGTTCTTCTCTAGGGATTTATTTGTGCTTAGGAAAGAAGGGAGGAAGGACGGAGGTGAAAGGCGTATGTTAGCTGAACCTGCCCTTTTTTACTAGAAAAGCAATAGCTTTCTTGAAAGCCCCACTCAGACTTATCCTTAGCAAAAACTAAGTTTTGACTCTGGCTGCAAGAGAACCGATGAGAGCTTACTCTTAACTGAGCTTATGTAAGTCATGAACAAAGTGAGGCTTCTCTTAGGAGAAAGGAAGTGAGAATGGACTTTAGGTGAGAAACGTGTTTGCTGCAGTTATCATTAAAGGTAGACTTCCCTGACAGAGGAAATTCTAAGGCATGATAATGTACTTAGAGGTGGAGAAGTGCTCAGAGTGTTTTAATTTAATTTATAATATTGAAAATGATTTTATAATATATACTTAAATAATGTATTGTGTGCTGGTACCACTGGACTTACATCACAAACATTTTCAACTTATCGATATTTATTGAACACATCTGTATAAGTCTAAGCTCTCTAAGCATCAAGAAATTGGAGCAGCAGTAGTGGTGGGCAGAGGCTCTGAGCACAGGATTTGTAATTGGGTGGATCTGGGTTCTTGTTCTGCCTTTGACTCTTGGCTGTGCACTATTTAGTAGGTCAATTAACCACCTTGGTTCTCAGATTCCTCAGATATAAAGTGGTGATAGTAATAGTATGAAACTCATGAGATAACATAGTGCAAGTGCTTGGCACGGTCCCAGTGCATAACGCGCTGTTGGTGTGTGTTGTCTATATTGTCATCATTTCTGTTGTTTTGTCATTGCTGCGATGTCTCTCCTCAAAGAACTTACAGAGCCATTTTAGAGGCAAGACTATCACAGAAGACAACATAAAACAACATAATAAATGTTGTACCAAATGTAAATTAAGTATCCAAAATCTGTAAAAATGAATATTATGAAGAATTGGTATTAAATGATATGTATCAATAAACAATTTCAGTTGTTGTATTGGTTTTGACCAAATAGAATCCATTAAAGACAAAGATTGGGTAATACCAGGTAATAACTGCATTATAATACCTTATAATCCTAGATAACAAAGCTGTAGTGTTCAAAGTACTTTCATACACACTATCTCACTTTATCAGAAAAGAATACATGAGTTTGAGCCTATAAACTTGCATGTCTGATAAATAATTATTTCCAAAATATCTGAGCTCCATGAATTTGTCTGTAACTCTAACCTCTCTTTGAGATAATTTATGTGCAAATATATTACTAGTTTTTCAAACATGTTTTGGAACAGAGCATATACTATTAAATTTAGAAATAGTAGCGTTACAATTTTCATTGTGTTTTCATCTTTTTCATGAAAATCCTTTCATGATAAAAGAATAATAATATATTTTTTAATATAAAAATTCTTTCCTTTACAAATCCAGGTATCCTTTTGGGAAGTTTCTAGTTGCCTGGGTTTTTGATGGTAGGAACAAGGACTTACAGGGAATAGTACTGTTGTGTTCTGCTGTGCACTCACAGTAATCCAGTCTATTCACTCTGCCTCTGAGGACATCAAGGGCACCGAAGGTTAACTGATGTGCTTCAAATCACCAACAACAGGCTTGTTCAATGCACGGATGGGACTAAGGTCTATGTTTCCTGATTCTCATCCCATAATTCTTTTTACTAGACCAATGATTCCCAACCTATGCCTCAGGGATCCCTGAGGAAACGTAGGACTAAGAGCAATCCCGGCTTCGGATGTGCTTTATGTATCATCCATAAACTGTTATTACTCTTAGCATATAAATATACAAATATTTGTAGATTTTATTATTATTGTGTTTATAAAAGATAAATTTATTTAAAAATTATTGCTAAAGTTAAATAATTTTTCCCTCTTTTTAACTAACAGATACTGAAAACATAATTATATGGTATTTTTATACTTTAAAAATGTTTGAAACCATGGGTTACAACAGGAGTCTCAAACTCAAATGCTTATGGAATAATAATATAACTAAACAAAGTAGGTTAGATTTTGGAAAATAACAGTGAACATGCAATGATAAATGGCAAGGATTATATACCATGTCACTAAAGTGGCCCATAGGGGATGGTGGAGACTATGTCAAACTGGAGATTCTCTTATTTCTGCTAGAACCAGGAAAGCATGAGTCTTACACTGCCAATTTCCCAAAAAACTAGAAACCTGGATTTTTTTTTTTAATTGAAATCACCAAAGTTTAAGAAAGTGGCTTGCTTTCTAAAACAGTATGTGCATCAAACACATCACATTGGAGGACGTAATTCACCCTGCAGTTTGCTGCCCTTCACCTAGAGGCCTCCCTCGGGCCATGATCATAGATGAATGTTACTGGATCTTTCTCTCGAACTTACTGGGTCTCCAGAAGGATGAAATGATTGATGCACAGCAGTTCCATCAGAAAGCAAAGGAGGGCATGACTTCTTTTAATATAGAGAAAAATATCACATTTGTTTGAATTTTAACTTGGCACAAGATTACTAGTTAGGTAGCAGAGGTTTTTCTTTCAAATATCTCCTATAAAGATACCATCTGCGTAGAAGTAGACTCCTCAGACATCTCTGCCTATTGGACAGAAAATGCTGCAAGGCAGTTTGAGGTTCAACTTGGAGAGGCCAGCCAGGAAGTCTGACTCGCCCACCGAGAAGAGCTTCCTAGCATGGAACTCATTCAGTGATAGGAATTATACTAATTGAGTTAAATGTGGAAAGGGGTATAAGTTCTCCTCAAGTTCCTAAAAATAGTATTTTTATAGCTAGAGTTGTGCTCACTTGCATGCGTAATTCCCAAAACTTTGGGATAAAATAGTGACCTAGGGATTCCTGTTGTCCTGTCTGAAAGAATCAAAAACTTTACACTGTTGTGCATAAAAGGTCAAATAATCTTTACACTGGACCATGCTTTTAAAAGATTTCTTCAACTTTAAGATTTTTATTTTAAAGGATTTTGTTTCTTAAGTTTTTTCTTTTCCATTTCTTCTCATCTGTTTATTGACTATTTAAGATCAATGGCATGAGGAAAGGCAGATCCAGTTGCATCCAGTTACTTAAAAAAAATTAGTTTTATTGGAGTAAGAACATTTAACATGAGATCTACCCTCTTAACAAAACTGTAGCAATATGGGCTTGTTAACCACAGGCACATTTTGTACAGAAGAGTTCTAGACTTTACTTGTCTTGCATAACTGAAAATTTATGCCTATTAATTAGCAAACAAGTCTCCGTTTATCCTTCTCCCCTGTCCTGGGAAACTACCATTCTAGAATTTGCCTACTTTAGATGCCTCGTGTAAGTGGAATCACGCAGTGTGTGTCCTTTTGTGACTGGTTTATTCCACTTACTGTAGCGTCCTCAGAGTTCATGTGTGTTGTCACATATTGTAGAATTCTCTTCTTTTTAAAGATGGAATAATATTCCACTGTTTCAAAAAGATATTATCACTCTGGTGTTCATTGCAGCTCCATTCATAACAGCCAAGATGTGGAAACAACCTAAACATCCCTGGATGGATGGATAGAGAACATTGTTCTCAGGGATGGACGCTGGAAAGGGAGATGCATGTCGTGAGCACTCTTGCATCCCCCTGGGAAATCTAGCAGAGGGTGGTGTCTTCATCAACTGCTAGTGTGGAAGGAGTGGAGGATTTGTTTTTCATTGCACTGTGGAAGGCAGCTCAGGGTACTTTCAGATCTACTTTCTGGGGAAAAGCGTGTGTGTATGTGCTGTTATCTAGAGTAAAACAAGACCACATTCTGCTAGCACCAGTGAAAACTGATTTACAATGATTTGTTTATAATGGTTTTTCTCTTTTGAAATGTTCAGGTAAACATAGACCATATATATTCATGGCTACCGCTTAATTATAAAAGCTTTCATGTCCATTAGCTCAAAGCATGGTGGACGTTTTGTTTATTATGTTAGAAGAGTATTTTCCACAGTTGCCCAAGGACGTTTTCGCAGACTTGTAGAAAGTTAGTCTTGGTAAAATATGAAGTACTTCCAAACAGAGAATTGCAAAGGACAAAGAGTAAGACCTCCTCCTCTTATGCTCCCTTTGCCGGCACTTCTGCATTCTTTGTTCATTTCGTTTTCCCTCAGTGATTCATCAGATTTCAGATGGTGTGTTTCTGCGTATTTCTACTTATAACGACACTATTCCAAATGAAACACAGTTTGCAAGATTTCACAAATCTTTCTCTTCAAGAAACTATTCCTTAAACTTTGAGCAGGTCTCCTGGCTTTGTAATAACAGCACATTGCCATGGTAACAGGAAGAATGACCCTAAAAGGCCCTCACCAATCCCCGTGTTACCCATACTTGTAGGAAGCGTCAGCTGATTAGCTTACAACACCGTGGACTGAGAATCACCCGCTCAGCCAGCGGAGGACTTCAGGATGCAGGAGAAGAGTTCGTCTCAGAAAAGATTTTTCTCACCTTTTGGTTCTAATTTATGATTCTCCCTTACTGTGGGCATCCCAGTACAGGACTTTTATATTAAGGAATACACCTTCATTTCTAGTGTTTCAAAGTTCGTGTTTCAGGGCTGTCAAAACAACAAAACAAAACAAAACAAAAAACAGCTTTCAAGACTGTTGTTTTCCATTATGATTTGCAGCACTGTTTCGTATAATGGGGTCTATTTTTCCTCTTGATTTCTAAGATTTGTGCTAGAAACTCTGATGAGGAACATATGTGTCCCCCTAAATTACTCCCAGGAGAAAAGCTGGAACTGTTACGTTTAGTTTTACTATCCAACATACTAAAACAGCTAACCACAGGACATATTACCAAATAGCTATGTCAAATGAAGTTTAAAATGTTTAATGCATATTTAAAATATACCACAAGCTGTGTAGAAGGATATTTAGAACTACTTATTGAGGCAGCTAGTTAAGTAATTTTGGTAACTTATTAAGGAATGTTACAAGTTACTTTTTCAAGTACTTAATTTTTTCATGCCATATGATAAAACTGATCATTCTTAATTGACACAGTAGAATTGATATTGATATTTGTATGTATACAGAGCGTGACACATACTGTTCGGGTCTACTCACAAGGACAGCGGTAGTAATTGGTTATGTGGTTATATAATTAGTTATTTATGAGATTAGTTATTACTGGTTCTTAGTAACTATATGTTGGTGTGATACAAATTTCTTAATCGTGAAAAGATGACATAGAATGTGTGGAGGATGGGGTTGTTTCCTTGAAGACAAAGCTGTGGACCAAATAGGAGAGACGATCTGAGGTGGTTGAAAAGAGCACAGTGGAGAGAATTTTTACCCCCAAATATGCACATAGGTGTGTAACCTGAAAGCCACTGAGCTTATTGCAAACCCAATATCCTCATCATAAAATGAGAATCTTAGGCCGGGAGTGGTGGCTCACGCCCATCATCACAGCATTCTAGGAGGCCCAGGTGAGTAGATGGCTTGAGTTTAGTAGACCAGCCTGAGCAAGAGTGAGACAGTGTCTCCTAAAAATATTAAAACTAGGCAGGTGTTGTGGTGGGCGCCTGTAGTCCCAGCTACTTGGGAGACTGAGGCAAGAATTTGAGGTTGCTGTGAGTGGTGATAGTGCCATGGCACTTTTCCCAGGGTAACAGAGGAAGACTGTCTCTTAAAAAATAAATATATAAGTAAAATAAAATGAGAATCTTGTATTAGGCTAATCTAAGGTCTCTTCTATCTATTCTATGGTTACATATGTTCTTATGATTTTGATTTTTATCTGAATCATTACTGCATGCACTCCCTTCCCTACTTCCGAGTCAGCTCCTCCTCAGTACCCGCCTGTCTTGTTCATCATCATCATCTCGGGAAGGACGTGAGGGAGACCCACCCTCACTCCATGTACAGGCCAGTTCTTTTTCCTTTGAGGTGCCGTCCATGTCTGTCCAAGAATATTTCTTCATCCCCAGACACACACTGAAGACCCATGGCCTTCTCTCTGACGTCCCAACTCTGTGCCCACCCAATGTTCATCCTGTGTCCTGATGCCAGGCCAACATTCGTAAAATTGATTTTACATTTTAATGCCTTTACCTTAACCTTTTCTCTCAATCATTGTAGTCATACATTCTCTTTGTAGAAAATTTGGAAACCAAAAACAATGTAGACACCATCTCTAATTTCATTTCATTGCTTACTGCTCAAAACCATTTCCCTTTTCTCTTATTGGAATCCTTCATTTTTGCTTAATAATTCAAAACCAGAGCACTGGATTATTAGGGGTATTAACACTTAATCGTGTATTTTGCTGGTATGTTTTTCTGGTTTGTGTTTGCCTTTCCTATTTGCTGACATGGGAAGTGCAGAGACAGAGCAGGATTTAGGGGCGTTGAGGCCAGAGCTCGAACAGTCTGATTGGGAGTCTGGGCCTCTTCTGTGCTGTTTTTCCTTTTGGGTAGTGGTCTCACAGCTCCTATCACAGCTGCCTCCATGTGACCTCTCATCCTCCCCAGACACTCCTGGTTTATGTCATTCCAGAATAGCAGCCCATGAAAAAAGAAAGCTCTTTTCTTCCAGAGGTTGTAGATCAATCCCAGGAAAGGAAGTTGACTGACCTTTAGTCACTATTGCCAGAGGGGTGGATGCCCTGTGGCCAAGCCAAGCCACATGGCCATAACTGTGTATGGGTGTGTCTGTGTGGAGGGGGAGGAGAAGTGGGGTTAGGGATTTGGAGAAATGGGCAGTGGGTTTAGTACTGTGGTTGACAGTCCCTTGGTGACTGCCACTCGTCCAAGTTGGAGCACGCCCACAAAGGAAGGGACACTGACCTGCCAAAACTAGATGTGGTCACCATAACATTTATTAATAAACCAGGTTTATATTTTTATATTTAAAAAATATAAGTATCTCATCTTTACTCCCTTGAGTTTGATATCTTACCTGTAAATGGATAAATATGTCAGTGGCACCTGAATAATTACTTAAAGAATAAATATTTTGGGTCTTTTTTTGTTTGTTTTTTGTTTGTTTGATTTCAGAATATTATGGGCATACAAATGTTTGGCTCCATCCATCACTTTTGAGCAGTTTCAAAGTTACAAGTGTGCCCATCATCAAATTAGTGGGTATTGTACCCGTCAGGTGTAAATGTCTCTGCCCTCCCCCTACCTGCTTTGTTTCCATTAATTTTTTCTACCAGCTGTGCACATGAGTGTTGATTGATTAATTCTAATTTAATAATGAGTACATGTGGTGTTTGCTTTTCCATTCTTTCAATACTTGCTTAGAAGAATGGTCTTTCATATAACTAAAAATAATCGTCTGGAATTTTCTCTAGTGTCTTAGAAAACAGCATCAGAGCAATTGTCTAAAATAATTCCTAGAATTAAAGCTACTTTTTCCATGTGATTGGCCTTCAACATTCAAGTCGTAGTAATTGTGCCTGTCATGTGTGGCTGTATAATTATATATAATTCTTTGAATATAAACTTTGAAAGGGCAAAGATTGTCACTTAGATGAAATTTAAAGCTTAATTTATGATTATAGTCTCCTTAACAATATTTACAGTTGGATTATTTTCTAATTATAGAGGTCATACCTGTTCATTTTTGAATTTTTGAAAGATCTTTTGCTCTTTAACAAACACAGAATAAAATTTAAAATTACCTATAAACTCACTACTACCAGACAAAACTACTGTTAGAAATTGGATGTGTATTTGGTGCAAGATCTATTGATAAGTAGAAAGTTAGATCCGATATATGCTTTTTGGGTGAAAGTGTCAGGTGTGATTTTGCTTTATATGTGTTTTGTAGTTGATGGATTAGGTCATAGCGGCTAGAATAAAGAAGGCACAGGTATGTTATCAACACAAAGATATGAAAACTGACATCAGAAAAGAAGCTGCTGAGAATGTTGGTACTGAATTCATGTTCCCAGTTCTAGAAGACATTATTCCTCAAAAGTAAAATTATTCCTACTGAGAAGATAGGGAGGATCCTCTAAGCCCAAAAGGCAGATCAGCAGGCTCTCGGGTGGAAAGCACTAAGGCACAACCATTTGCACTTAAAATTGTAGCAGAAAGAAATTAAAAAGAGATGCAGCAGGCTCTAGGCTTTGACTTAGGTTATTTTATGAGGTGAGAATGAAAGGTTAACATTTTTGAAACTGTAAGGAGAATACATGTGTGCGGCGAGGGTTATGTTGATTTGTATTTTGAAATTTCTTTTTAGACGTAACCAAGAATGTAATTCCCATGAAAGCTGGACTCGTTCTCCCTTCACATGAGGCCTGTTTATTCTGTCCTTAGCACCTGGACTGAACTGGCTCCAACTAGAATGGTCGGTTTTACTGAAATGTTTATAAAATGAAGGCCCTTTCTTCTTTCTTTCTTTCTCTTCTTTTCTTTCTTAAACACAAGGCATATACCTATACCTTTTTCTCAGGCTCTTGAGTTGCTGCCAACCTGATGGCAAATCAACTGGGAAGGAAGCTGGAACTGGGCAGCGCTCACTAACAATTTACATTTCCCAACACGCAAATGGTTTAGGGTTTTAATTTTTGAAACTGTGGTTTTAGCCAAATTATACTCTAAAATGACTGAACTCTTTATTTCCTTATTTTTGTTGTGGCAGTGAAGAAAAACAGTTAAATCTGAACTGTTGTTTTCCCATAGTGATGTAGGATTTGGAATTTCTTTTTTGCACAAATCACCACCTTGGAAGGAATTCAATCTTTGCCCAAGAAAACTTTATGCATAGACTAGATACATTCTAATTGGGAGTGTACTGCCCTTTCTGTAAAAGTCTAGAAATAGTGCACCATGTAAACAGTAATATTGTAGTTATAGTTTAGAGTATCCTGGTCATCTCTTTCATGAACAAGTTGCAAAGCACATATTTTTAAAAATGTAGATTGCTTTAAATTTTGTTCTCCCAAACAAATTTCAAGGCACCGATTTGTTCTATAATTGCACCTTTATTATTATTTTTAAACTTTAGTCTCTTGCTTACCATTCACCTTCACTCTTCCTCTCCCCTAACCTCACACCTCTCTGAAACAGGAAACATGCACATACTATACCATACAACGAGTTGCCTTGGGAGTTTGCACACTGCAGTCTTGATTATTTCAAGTTGTTTTCCTTGGGAAAGCAGAGGCCCAGACAAAATGACATCATCTGAGATGAGCTTAAGCCTTTGATTTTAGAAATAGACATTTAATGGCTTTTGACTTTGGGGTGATTATAACATTTTAGAGAAGCCCTTCCAGATATGAGAATGGAAGTGTTGAAGCTGTTATATATCAGGGGAGCTAGAACAAAAGCCATCAGGGTGTATTTGTTAGAATTTTTTTTGTAGGATATGTGCAAATAAAAATCAACATATCAAGTCCTTATTGTTGTTATCTTTGCAATTTTCTCTTGAGCCAGTTTATGCCTAAATTTATTTTAAACTGAGATTCAATCTGTGAAAAAATTCTGGGAACATACATACACTGGCTTTTTAATTGGCTCTTTTTTTTTTTTGGGGGACATGGCTCTTGTTTCATAATTTGGCAGTGAAAAACATCTGTATTTTGCTTAAAATAATAGAATAGCAGAGATGCACATGATTAGGCTGAAAAAAATATCTAGGCTATTACTCTCCAGGATAGGGAAGAGCTAGACACGGTTATCAAGGAGTTACATCCACCATGTCCTTGGTGTCTGGACCAAGGGACACGCCCCTTGCCCTGGACTTCTCAGAGCAATAGAATCTCATCTTGCCATGAGGAGCGTCTCACTTTGGGAGCCATTTTCTTTCTTCATTCCCTTTGTTCCAGTCATAGGCCTTGAAGTTCCTTACATACATTACACTCCCTTAGACTTAAGATCTTTGAGTAAGCAGTTCCCTCCAACTAACCCCCAGCCCAGCCCAGTCCAGTTAACCCCTTCAGAGCTCAGTTCAGAACATGATCCCTGAGCTCAGCCTTTTCTGACCCTCCTGAGCAGTGATTTTCAACCACTGTCCTGGAAGTGTGCCTAAACTTTTAAATATCATTAATGAAATTATTTTCAAAGAAATTCAGAGCACAATAAGTATATTCTTTTTGTAACTATATATATATATAATAAATTATATATTTAATAAAATATATATATATATTTTATTGTTAAATCATAGCTGTGTACATTAGTGCAATCGCCTGTACCCATTTTAAGATGCACCATAGATGTGGCCCCACCCATTCCCTCCCTTCACTGAAGCCTCCCCCCTCCCTTCACCTTCCTTGCCCCTTTCTTGTGCTATAGTTGGCTTATAGCCTTCATGTGAAAGCTATAGTTTAGCTTCATAGTAGGGCTGAGTACATTGGATACTTTTTCTCCCATTCCTGAGATACTTTGCTAAGAAGAATATGTTCCAGCTCCATCCATGTAAACATGAAAGAGGTAAAGTCTCCATCTTTCTTTAAGGCTGCATAGTATTCCATG
>CAUYPK010022007.1:0-29315 GCA_963574355.1 Loris lydekkerianus
AAGTCATGGAAGAAACCCAAGTGCCCATCAACCCACGAATGAACTAGCAAATTGTGGTACATGTATACCATGGAATATTATGCAGCCTTAAAGAAAGATGGAGACTTTACCTCTTTCATGCTTACATGGATGGAGCTGGAATGTGTTCTTCTTAGCAAAGTATCTCAAGAATGGAAGAAAAAGTATCCAAGGTACTCGGCCCTACTATGAAGCTAAATTATAGCTTTCACATGAAGGCTATAACCCAACTATAGCACAAGAATATGGGGAAAGGGCCAAGGGAGGGGAAGAGAGGGGGAAGTCAGGGTGGAGGGAGGGCAACAACTATGGTGCATCTTAGAATGGGTTGAGGTGAATACTACTAAATTCAGAATACAAATTTCTACATACAATAAATAATAAAATGCAATGAAGGCTACATTGAACAGTTTGATGGAATATTTCAGATTGTATATGAAACCAGCACATTATACCCCTTGATTGCACAAATGTACACAGCTATGATTTAACAATTAAAAGTAAAAAATAAAATAGTTATCAATAAGTGACTTTGTCTGAGCCTCACAGAACCTCATTTTTTTATTCACTCTTTGTCCTTCTGTCCAGTCAGAGCAACATCCCCAACACAAATCTTGTACTGACACAAGTGACACTGGCATCAGGAATTGGTAGTGTATTGTTGGGCCAAGTCTTTGACTGGAGAAGCTAATTTTCACACCTGTCAGCTTGTCTTTTTTGTGCCACTGTCCTTCCTTAGTCAGAGCAACTATTTCCCCTTTCACAACAGTTTTAATACTACATAAAAAAGAGAGACAGCATCACCAAATGAAATGATGGCTGTCTGGTTTTGTTGCAGTGTCTGCTGAAAAATCCTGAGTGAATGGTGTAGCTTAGTACTAGGGGTTGAAACTGGAGGACAAAACTTTAATTGAACCTCATCTTCAAATAACCAGAGTAATAAAAGAGAAATAAGGGTGGAATTTCATAGCAATTCAATTTGAGAACTCTTGTAGCTGCTCAATTTGAGAACTCCACATAACAATTACCTGTGCATTAACAGATCATAGGTGAGTCTTGATTTTTCACCTCAGTGAACATGTTTTCTGGCAATAAAACAAGTAGTACTTTCTTTCTTTATTATGGTTAATCTGCCACTGGGCTTCATTTAATAAGATTTAACTGTGAATAAATTATAGCATCAAATTATGCACTATGACATGACTTAGTGTGAAAAATGTAAGCAGCTGCGAGACTCCTTGAAGTTAATTCACGCTGAGCTCAGTAGAAAAACCTGTAATTACTTCCTGGAACCTGTGGATCTATTTTCAGTTTTTGGTGCCATTGGGATCATAGTTTAGATGAATTACCAGCAAATGCTCATGAAAAACAGCAGTGGGGATGGACCACAGAAAAGGGGGTCAAAGTTTTTATTCTTAGATTTGCCTCTGGCTTTTATTACTAAGTGTGTCTCTACAAATTGGCTTGAGCAATCACAGCTGGATTTAGACGATTCTATATTTTATATTTGGAAGGAAACATAAAATCATCTAGTTCTACCTCCTACAGAGAATAAACTTCCCTTCTTTGTCATTTCTGACAGATGGTCACCCTCTACTTATAATAGCTCTACGACCAGGGCTCATTACCTCCCGAAGTGCATTCTTGCAAAAAGACAAAGTTTTGGAAACTGTAGTCAAGTCTATCTGATTTTAATAGTGTATCTCGATTTAGTTCTGTGAACTGGAGCCAAGTATCTCAAACTTGCCTAATTAGTGTTACCTTGTGTGTGTACTTGCTAAAGCTACTGACTACCTCTTCTTTTCCCTGGGAAATTCTGAATCAGAAAATCTGAGGTGTGTCCTATGCATCTAAATATTATCGCCTATGGTGGGTGATTATTGCTTTCAGATAGGTTTGAGAAACACTTCTCTAAGTACTTCTAAACATGGATGCTCATTAAGAATCTCTTGAGTTTCTTATTGAAATGCAGATTCTAATGTAATGCTTTTTAGGATGGAACCTAAGATTCTACATTTCTAATAACCTCCCAGATGATGCCAAAGGTGGTGCTTTGAGGACTATACTTTGAACAATAAGACTGTAGAATAATAGGAAGCCATTTTTTAAAGATGATTCTGCTTGAAATATTGTTGAAGCCAATCATCTTTCCTTAGCATCTATTTCTCTATATTTTCAAGATGAGTGCCCTCAGTTACTGCAGTAATTTCTCATACAGTATGGAAATGCTATGATATCCACATTCTTCATCATCTTGGTTATTTTCTTCTGACTTTATCTTGATTTGGTGATGCCTTTCATAAAATATAATATGCATAATCTCCAGCAATTCTCCTAATGTGCTTTGAAGTTAGAGTTCTAGTGTTTTTTTTTCTGATAATTTAATCCATTTTCACCAATTATTAGGTCATATGGAATTGGTGATCTGCTAAAAGCTTTAAATTTTCTTGGCTTAAACTGTTGTTAAGCAGTTGGTCTTCTGAAGGCTGACCTAATTTTATTTTGGTAGATATATGCTAAATTTATTTGGTAGATATATACTAAATCTTATATGTTATCCCTGTTAATACTAAGTGTTTAAAAAAAATATTTAAAAATAGTTTTAGTTTTCTTAGGTTTAAAATAGCTGAAGCTATTCCTTTCAGCTTTATTTTATCCTTCCTAGTTCTTCATACATTTCATTTATAGAATGTTGAAAATAAAAATACAGAACTTTCTGGCACATAAATGGAGATTACTATCATAACACAACAAGTTGTTATTCTGCATTCCGTGCTTAAAGTGTTGCCTTTAAACAACCAGATTCTGCCTAAAGTTATTATTATCCAAGCATTGTTTTTAATAGGGGCTCTATTGGCATTTTAGATGGGATGATTCTTTTTCATGTGGGACCACCATGAATATGGCCATTCCTTTAGCATCATCCCTGGACACTACTCTTTAAACACATAAAAGCATGTTGGGTGCATGTTATTAAATACCCTCCAGGGTATGATAACTTTCCTGGTTGAAAATGGATAGAACCTAAATTTTATTGTCTTTCTAGAGTATACCAAGGGAGGCTTTATTTAGTGCTTTGCTAAAAACAAAATTCTTTGTGTTGAACTAAGACCATTGTTTATATAAGACTTAAGGCCACTTTCCCATAACTTAACTATTAGACTGAGAACTGGGACCCCCCTGTGTTGTGTCAACCCTCCTATGATTTAACTGTTTGCTCAGGATGTTTTTAACCAGGAAGACACATCTGAAAGCTGGTAAATAACTGTGTTTTGCTTCAAGAAATTCTTCCAAACTAATTTATCTGGGGAAGGATATGAACAAGAGTTCATTTACCAGGACACACAGCTTGCTTATGAGAGCAATAGTTTCACCAGCAAGACTTACGACGAGATCCTTGATTTGCTGGTTGGACAATCCTAAATGAAAAGCCATAAACTTTTCCAAATCCCAATTAGTTTCCCATCTTGAAAGACTTGCCTTCAACTACTACTTTATTCCAAACTTTTCCGTAATTTCTCCCTTTTGAGACATAATTAAGACTATCACAGTGGTAATCTCCCTTGCATCAGTAAGTTTACTGGAAATAGTTTTGTTGGATTACCAGGTTCCTCTAGTGGTCTTTATGAGGGAGCTGATATTGTTTATTAATAAAGGATTTAAAATATTCTCGATGGTGAATTTTTATATCTTTATCTATGAGTCTGTTGAGGTTCTCAAATATCTGCTCCAGGTGTATTTGTTAATGATTAATAAGTACTTTTTTCAGTTACTCAGGAGAAGAAGAAAAAATGGAAAAAGACAAAAAAAGGTATAGGTATTGATAAAGATGATAGAAAAAAAATCAAGAAAAGGAAAAGGATGGAGGAGGAAGTAGAGAAGATAAAAGGAGATAAAAGGAGAGGGAAACAATGTTGGATATAAATAATAAAGAGTTGTGAGGAAACAATTTTTCCAAGTCATTCTTTTCACCATGGGATTAAGTTGTGACTCCTTGTCAATCTGAGTAAGCATGATTTTAACTGAAAATGAGGATAAGGAGAAGGAAGATGATGAGAATAATCAGACATAAGGGATAAATACAAGAATATGACTAGTTATTTCATCCCTTAATCAGTGATGCTGCTTCTTTGCAGAGATGGCTCTTCCCAAAATTCTGTGGAGTAATGTTTGGGACTTGACCACGTTGTGAATTCTGTGGAGTAATGTTTGGGACTTGACCACGTTGTGAATTCTAAATCTGACAGGCAATGGGCTGCAATTCATATTCATCAACTCAAAAATAAATTAAAGGTATTCTTTGTGGCTTTTCTCAGCCAACTCATGTTTATTTTATTTTATTCTTTTTCAGTTTTCTTTTTATTATCATCAAATCTCTACCTATAGGTCCATATTACTGAGTTCTATCCATTACCTTTTTAGGAAATTCACTTTAGAAAATTCAGACAAACCTTTTCAGTTGTTCTGTACCCTTCCCTGTAATGGAAAAACTATTCATCTTAAAATAACATTTTCAGATATCTTAAACTCTAAAAGCATAATCTATCCAATCATACTTAACTTGAAAGTTTCTATTAAGTGCATTTATGTAGGTGAGGGGTGTGTGTCCTGGAGGGTTATGTTAAGAAGTTTAAATGATATATTTATGTAGAGACAATATTGAAAATAATATTTGTCTAGAGAAGAGTTTAGCTTTTCTGTAAGTTGCTACAATGCAGTACAGTATCCTTTTTTGTATAGGACAGTGAGATTTTCATTCTTCATTGGTTCAGAATATTTTCTCATTCTTTCCAAGTGGCTTGGAAAGAATGTATTATAAAGTACCCTATTCCTTCTTGCAGAATCCAGGATGAATTTTTGTACTACCTATGAAAAAATTGATTCTTTTCATTTAAAATAGTTTGTTCTGTATAGAGCATATGACAGAATGGAAGATATTCACCCCAGAAGAAAGCCAGTTTGTTGATGTAAGCAAACTTTGTCTAACAACTTCATTATAAGGAGATGCCATAATTAATTTCTCCTACTGCATGAATTTTATGCTAAATGCTAAATGAATCTGTATAGAGCAACCGGGAGCATCTTAAACTGTGGGCCTCACCTGCGTTATTGGCACTAGGAACATTTCTGAGAATGGAAAACCAATTACCAGATGGTTGTGAACTGGAACCAGTCTATGTGGGGCTAAAAGTGCCATCAGGACATAGGGTGCAGCCACAAGGTGGAGAAGGAGTAGATGATGGAGTAAATCTATATTGTAAGCCCTGAGGATACTGGTCAAATTCAAACCGAAACTAGGGAGACATCCATTTCTAAAAAATTCTGTTCTAAATGGGACAGACATTTTGCATGGCATTATAAATTTGAGAACAACAGAGGGGGGACCTTGTTGAGAGGTATGAGTAATGACCAGAAACCAAGGCCAGACACCCAGTATTCCCAGACTATCAAAGGGAGTTTAGTGCATAGTCATTCCAGTAGAGGCCCTGCACAGCGCTACAGTGGCTCAGGAAGTTTCACCGGGATGCTCTCATAGGCACCTAGGGTTTTGATACCTTTAGAAACTCATTCATCAGGCATGACACTTGTGAACTATTTCCAAATTCCACTTGCTAGGAAGAGAACTATTAATACATTTTTGGCTAGTTCTTATACTAGTTGGGGTTTAGCCTGTGGGTGTGCATAGATCACCCTTGCAATTGGGTTAAATAAGCCATCACTACTATGGACAAGTGTGGAGAATCTGAAGTAGAGGGTAGAAAGAGATAAAGAGTGGCCGGCTTCCCTCCCAGGGTATGCTGCTAGAGGATCCATTATTTCCTCGTTATAGTTTTTGGTGCTAGGACTTAAGGTATCTGGTAGCAGCAATCAAATATTCTTTATAATGGCTGTTACCTTGTTATAAATCAGAGTATGATCAGAGCATTCATATATGGCATTTTATTAAACTATTCCAACAACTATGTGAACTAGGTATTATCAATTTTCATAGATAATAGATAAAATTTTCATAGATTTCATAGATTTCATAGATAAAAAAAGTGAGACATGGAGAGGTAAATACCTTTCCTTTGTCTGATTCCAAGTTCTGTGTTCCTCTTTGACATAACTTATTTTGGAGACATTCTTTGTGTATCTTTCATACCACAAAGCAATCACATAAATTAACTTCAGAAATAACCTTTGGTAACACAGAGTAATCCATGGTAATTAGGCAAATTAAGCTCAAACAGGAGTCATATATTATTACATGTTGATACCCTGAGGAAAGATAATTTCTGAGACTACTTTCATAAACCTAGCCAATGATAATATATATCACTGCAGAATACGATAGCATGATGCTGTTATATGACTCCATGTAGATCATAAATAAGTTATATGAAATCACTTGTATATTTATCACTTAGCTCCATCCTCTTAGATGAAAGAACAGTGGCAATCATATTCTCTTAAATCATTACAGCTGCTTGTGCTGCTGTGTTTTTCATAACTCTAACGATAGGTCTTCATCCAGCACTAACACTTAGCAGACCATAGCAACAGCACTTCTGTGCTCTATTTAATGTCCAAACATTAACATTTTATGAATGAGTGCAAACAGATAACAAGTGCCAAAGCAGGCTCCAGTTGCTATTGTTCAGCAGTGGTTTCTGTATAGCAGTTTTCTGAGCTTTGCAAACACATCTTCCATCTGGCAGCTGGCTACATTTCCAATTTTTTCTGCTTAAAGAAAGACCATGGGCAATGCCTTATTATACGTTTTGCTATGTGACTAGCCTATCAAAATCTTCTGAAGACATCTTAGTGATCATTATTATTGATGAACTGCAGAAAAATTATATGCATATACTGTAGTATTCCTAACTCCTCAAAAGTATCCATGAACAAAAGTCCTTAAATAAAAAGTATATAGTTAATCAACAAATTACTTTTTATTCTTCTTATTAATGGTGCATAACAACTTTCTACCATTTTCAGTCTTGCCATTTAATTATCACTGGTGACCCTACATCTTGGAAGTCAGCTAGGACCTGAAATCAAGGTGGTCCAGACAGACACCTTTTTCACAAGTTAGCCAGACATTGAATTTATATTGTGTCTTACTGATTTAACGTACAGTGTTCCATGGATGAAATTACAGTTTATTTGGACTGTTGTATTGCAATATCTCCCATTGCTGGGCACACACCACATCGACTCACTTTATAGATGGGCTTCTGTTTTAGATTTCCCGTTAAACCAGCCTGTTTGTATATATTACCACCTACCTGCATGATTCCAGATGATTTTCTCAGAGGAAAAAAAAGCTCGTTGTGAATATCTATTATAATTGATTCAAATAGCTCTTTGACAGGGCTTTAAAGAGAATTGGTTTAGTTTACTAGGGACATCATGGGGTTGGAATGTCAAACCTTGGTCCTTGATCCAGATTTATTTCCAAATAATAATTTTTTCGGAAGCAAACACCTAGCTTCCCTAGATATCAGCTTCCACATCTGTAAAATGAGGAAGGTGAGTATTCAAAGTCTATTTAGAAGAGGCAGAGATGTTTAGCTACTCAGTTACTTCCCACCAAAGAATGAAAGAAAGAATAATCCTGTTATTTCTGAGATTGTGCTTTGCAACTCCTGCAGACAAATTCACAAAGGAAATATGTTATATAATGGAAGAGAAGGGAAATGCTCTCTAGTTAGATATGCTGAATTTAATTACGTGATGACTGGATTGCCCAAGAATTCTGTACTAATTGGATTAAATGATTCCCAAGGTGTCCTTCAGTTCCAAGTAAATCAATAATTCACTTACATTTATCAGGAAAAGATGGAGTCAAATAATCAATTGATAATAGTCTGTGAATTTAATCAAGCTGGCTTTATGATCAAGCTGGCTTTCATAAAATTCGTACATTAATTAATATGTAGTCTCTGGTTTTTTTTTTTTTAAAAAACACAATTCTAGCTTCAAAGTTCTATCTGTTATAGCACTCAAGATTCCTCCTGGAGGGTAAAAAGAATCTACAACTAAATATCTTCTAGTGAATGAATGAAGAAACACTCTCTAGTGTGTAAGAAATTAATTTGGGTCTGACATATTGAAAGAATTATAAATAGAGGGGGTGAATAAGGGATTAGTTTTGGGAGGACAAAAATTTAAAAAGTGGAAGCATCATTATAGATAATACAATTTTTTTTTAATTTTAACTAGATCCTTTCTATAATTTGGAAGAACCAGTAGAAAAGGAGTTTGAATGAAAGTTGAATCAACTTGGATTCATCAGGTTCCCATACATTACAAATGGAATGTCTAAAGTTATTTTAAAGACTCATCTCATTTGGCAGTGATAGGACTTTCAGTGATAAAAGTCTTCTGGGGTCTAATTTTTAAAAAAATTCTTCTTATCAAAAATGTGAGAAATACTAAAATATATAAAGGAGGAAGAATAATTTCCTCTCAACCATGACACACACTAGGCTCATGGCCTATAATTCTAGCACTCTGGGAGGTTGAGGTGGGTGGATTGCCTAAGCTCATGAGTTTGAGACCAGCCTGAGCCAGAGAAAGACCTTGTTTCTAAAAATAGCCAGGTGTTGTGGTGGGCACCTGTAATCCCAGCTACTTGGGAGGCTGAGGCAAGAGATTGCATGAGCCCAAGAGTTGGAGGTTTCTCAAACCCTGGCACTCTACCAAGGATGACAAAGTAAGACTCCATTTCAAAACAAAAACAAAAACAAAAACAAAAACAAAAACAAACACACACACACATTAAAATTTGAAGATTTTTCCTTTTGTATTTTTTTTTTTCTTTGCAGTTTTTGGCCAGGGCTGGGTTTGAACCCTCTATCTTTGGTGTATGGGGCCGGTGCCCTATTCCTTGAGCCACAAGCACCACCCCCTTTTGCATTTTTTTTAATTCTGTGTTTCTATGTGTGCGTTTGTGTGTATTTTACAAAATAAGTATAATATGGGAATATAATCTTGAGTCAAGGTAGTTTTCCTAATCATATGAGTATTTTCCTATTGCATTAAGTACTTTTCAAAATCAAAAAGATTGCATTGTATGTTATCATATGGACATATCAAAATTTGTAAATGTTTCCTTAAAAAGGACTTTATTGTTTTATCATCATTTGTATCGTTTACTGGGATTTTGCAATCTGTACAGTCCTGTTCTCAGGGCTTTACTTCCATGTGCATTGACCCATTTATTCCTTATAATAAACATACGAGGTTTCTGTTCTTATTTTTCTTATTTCATGGTGAAGGGAACTAAAATTGCAAGAAGTTAAATATAATATATTGAGACTAAGACAAGCACCTACCTCCTAGTGGATATGCTGATGACATACCGGCTGGCAAATCCATTGACGGCATCTGCTAGTAGGAGAGTTTTTATTATAGAATGCTTTTAGCAGAGTATAGCTAGTCTGTTTAGAATTTGTACAAGGAAAACAAACTTGTCATTATGGGGAACAGATCCCTGGAAAATGTCATTAATGCTATGAAAATATTGAAGCATGAAATTGAGATGTTTCATGACAAACAGCTCTCTTCCTTATGAGTAATGTGACTTCACGCTATTCTCAGAAATACAATGTGACAGGAAGGAACCTGGGGAAATGTTGGTCGTCTCAGAACTCTCTCTGTTCCTTGAAATTACTGTGCTTGAAATTGTTACTCCCACAGTGAGTGAGATCTTTGACTCATTTGAGTCTTATTTAACAATCTCATTTTTTGTGTGTAATATCAGACATTGTTAAGAATTTTGTGTGTAATATCAGACATTTTTGTGTAATATCAGACATTTTTAAGAATTCCCAAAAGAGACCTAGGATCTGTTGGGAAACAGTTCTCCATTGGTCTCTGTATCTTGTCAGCAGTCACTTTTGCTTTTATTCCATATAATTTTTTACAGATGATTGCATAGTGAACACTCTTAGAAGATGAAGATAAGGTCAGACAATTAAATATGAGAACTCATCCTAGAAAAAGTGCTACATTCCTCATTTCTGAATATCATTATGGTTACCTTAGAAGTACTCCCCTTGGGATGCTATGCAATGGTGCCAGCACCTACTTGGCCCTTCAAAGCAATTTTGAATCCCTTTTACTAAAATTACCATCAGAGCTGTTGCTCTACAGGGGTGACAATAAAGTTCCTGAACTTGGCACTGTGTCCTTCCACTGGCAGCACTGTACAACCAACTTGGCAAGATTTCATAACCTTGGTAGATCAGCGTCTCACGGCTGTGTTCTTGTTAACGTGTGGTGGTATCTTGATAGTAGGATTCATTATTGTTGCATGTTTTTGTGTGCCATGAATTACAGCTTTGATGCTCATTCTAGAAAAGAATTTCGAAATTGTTTTGAAGGGTGGACTAGGCGCTGGCCTTAGAGCATAGCTTTCCAAGGGAAATACTTTCAAGGTGACCATGATGATATTCAACAATGAGCTATGTAGCACTTTTTCTAGGATGAGTTCATGAACTTAATTATTAGACCTCTTACTTTCTGCCTTCAGAGCAATGGACAGGCACAATTACTGTCCACCATAAAATAATCAAATCTGGGCTCCTCTCTTGTATCACAGTGCCTGACATATCTATGTGTCATTTGAACTTTTTGATTCACTCTGTGTAGGGCTTGGAGAACTGGCACAGAAAGGAATGATACTGGACTATAGGAGTCTCGTATTTTCTGCCAGCCTTTGTGGAAATGTGGTAGGCTAATTTTTTAGTTTGCAAAGAAGGTAAAAGCTTGGATATTTTACTGTCCTTGACAGGATCAAATTTTCCTTCAGAAAGTTGGCATCAATTTATAATGTCACCAACTGAGGATAAGACTGTCTATATAATCACTTTTGGTAATATTAGTTATTATCATAAAATTGAAGTCAGCACTTTCCACTTTGTTAATTTGAACTTTAAAGAGGGTCATCTCTTTGCTTAAATATATACAGTATTATAATTTCTAAAGAGGTATCACATAGTGTTATAATTGTCTTTTTTGTTTATTCCCCCCAATAGACTCTTGATTTCCATAGTATAAGGACAATGTCTTTTTATTTAAGACCTAATTTAGTGTCCATGTATTAGGTAGTCAAAATATTTAATAAATTTAATGAAGAAAAGGATGTCTTGCTTTATGGGTTGACATAACCTCTGCTGGCTCTGACTCTTTCATCTTTAGATTTACTATTCCTTGATTTACTTTTCTTGAAGTCTTAAAATTTCTTTAAACATTGCTATATTTTTGGAAAGTCTTTTCCCATTACCAGTCTACTCTCCTTTCTTCCCGTAACTTTTCATTTCTTTGGCTGTCAGTTGAAGTAATCCTTTGTTTCTAACTTCACAAAAGAGAAAAATAGAGAAGTTCTTTCACTCTGATAGCCCTGAAAAGGAAATCTTACATTTTCAGCTGTCTGTTTCTTAAAGCTAATAAACATTAGTCTTCCACTCTATCCATTCATCTTTTTATCTAGCATTTATCTCTTCTATTAGGTTTGATGCTTTTTAAAATCATTTTAGATGAATTTACTTCCCCATTCTTTGCATCAAGAAAATTTATTTGCTTCAGTGATTCTCCTAGCAGAGAGTTGAAAGCATTTTTTTTTTTTTTTTTTTTTTTTCTGTAGGCTGATGTTAGCAACAGCTTCTAAACTTCTCATTCATATATGCCAGTTTAGGTTGTCTTCAAATCTCATTTCAAAAAATACATATTACAACTATATGGAACTGATTTAAAACCATACACATAAACATATCTATAAATATATATGTATGACATATATACGTATAGCTAATGATATTATTTGTTAGTACAAGCCTTCTGGATAACAAATTGGCCATTTAAATCAAGAGTCTTCTAAGATAATCTACATGTCTTATCTTAAACTATTTTGGGCATCATATGGAATGTAGAAAAAATAAAGTTTTTGTCCAAGATGACAGCTTTATTTATTTTAAAATATTTAAAATATTTTTATGCTCTATGCATAATTGTCTAATGGTAAGTCTGCACTGGCATATATTTTACCTATAAATATTTTAAAATATTTATTTTAAAATAAATAAAGCTGCAACTTTATTTATCTTAAAATTTATTTCTACAATTTTAGAAACCTTATACATATATTTTTTTATTAAGTCATTTGTACATAGATCATAAATACATTTATGCAACTATGGGATTTGATGTGTTGATTATTTGTACAAATTGGAGTGCTTACATCCTACTAATCAACATAGCTTTTACCTCTTTTACCCAATTATAGCATTAAGACATTTGGGTTTTACACCTGGCAGATCCAACTTGTACTTGCAATGTGCTCCATAGTGTGGTCTCCCTACTATCCCTCCATTAACCCACCTCCCTCCCTTCTCCCTCCCCTTCTCTCCTTCATCCTAGGCTAAAGTTGTGTTTCATTTTTCATATGCAAGTGTGAGTGATTATAAATTGGCTTTATAGTAGTACTGAGTACATTGGATATTTTTATTTCCATTCTTGAGATACTTTTACTAAGAAGAATATTTTCCATCTCCTTCCTTGTAAACATAAAAGAGGTAAAGTCTTCATTTTTTAATGCTGCATAGTATTGCATGGTATACATATACCACAATTTATTAATTCATTCGTGGGTAGATGGAAATGGAAACTTTATACATATAATATTAAGGGAACTAAATAACTTTAAAATAATGGTTAGAGGAAACAACATTAAAACTATGTGTATTGGGTGAAAAAGCAGAAATTTTGAGTGTGATGATATTTCGCCGTGTTTTAAATTTGTGTTGTCATATTTAACAATAATAATACATCTTTTCATATACTGAGTGGCTATTTATATTTTCTTTAAAATATATATGTTTTTACATCCTTAAACTCACCTTCTCTTTTTCAAGTTATTTGACTGTTTCCTTTTGATTTCTTTTCTTACATTGGAAAACAAAATCTGATAAAAATTACTTAATAAAACAATAATCATAGTTAATGTATGTGATCACAAGAAGAAATAGAACTGAAACATTGGTCATAAAAATAACAGGAGAGAGGAAGAAAAAAATTATAGCTTCTAAGATCCTCACATGCCTATTGGCTATTATTTTTCTATTAGTAATAATGATTGCAATTATTGCCTCCTACTTTAGAGCTTATTTTGTTACATCTTCTACTGTGTTATTTTAGAAATAGTAAGTTTTAAATTAATAATTAATTAAATTATTATTACATTTTATTTTATTTATTGCT
Source organism: Loris lydekkerianus (assembly GCA_963574355.1). NCBI lineage: Eukaryota > Metazoa > Chordata > Mammalia > Primates > Lorisidae > Loris > Loris lydekkerianus. The sequence continues at coordinate 13,267 of CAUYPK010022007.1, forward strand.
TGTTTGCACTTACTAAGTTTTTATGATAATTCCTTTCCTATATGAAAGTAAAAAAAAAATTCTCCTATAGATTTGTTATGAAGTTTAAAACAACTTGACTTTATATTTGGTAAGAAATAGTCATTTTATTTCATTTACCTCATGTTAATTACATCTTTGTAACAGTGTACTAAATAAAGCATTTTTTTACCTAAGATTTGCAATACCAGCTGTATTACATTGTGATTTTGTACATGCATGAATATGTTTCTGGGGTCTTTCATAGGCCTATGTATTGATTCCTGAACCTGTGAAAAATTGTGTTACTTGCTAAGCAATAATGAGAGCAAGCCTTGATATCTGATACCATGAATCCCTCCCATTGCTCTCCTTTGAAAATACAGCTTTGGGCCTTAACTTTTCAATGTGATTTTTAGCCTTCTTTTTGCCGAATGTAGGTAGGTATCTAATTCCAATTCACATTGGCTGAAAGACAATACTTCACTGAGTGCTTCCTTTATTAAAAATACCCACGTATGAGTTAGTTTGTCTTAGACTCATTTCTTTTCCATTAATGTACTGTTTTCTACTCATTATTATTACAGCAGACCCTTTGTCTGGTTCTTTTTCTTAAAGAGCATTCTAGTTAGGGTTTGGCAGAAGCTCTCTGGAAAACTGGTCAAGGAGTGAGAGAAACAGGACAAGGAAAGAGAGAAGCAAAATCATGCAGAGTTGACAGAAAATCTCTTCAGTTTGAACTCACAGGGTAAAACTTTCATTCCGACTTACACTAGTTTTCCAGACTTAGGGCAAAGAATAAGGCTGCATGATGACTTCTATGGATATTAGGCACTCTTACCTTTGTGAGTCCTTTTCTCCATTGAAAATTATATTTATGATTACATTGGTAGAAAAATGAATACAATTCAGACTGGATTTACTATTTTATAGTCATTATTATTAAATAAGTGTGTTTTTAAGTGATGGTATAATAAATTAAAATTAGAGCCCTGTTGTGGCCCTGAACAGTATCCTGGCACTAAGTACTATGCATAATTGTCTAATGGTAAGTCTGTACTGGCCAGGAGGCTGGGCTTTCATGTTCTGCCCCCTGGGATAATGCTTAGTGGAGGTCTCAAGTCTCCTGTCTAAAGTGACATGTTAAGGATGGTAATCAGCTAGATTCTCAACCTTCATGCAATTGATATTTACCAAACACATAGTAACTATGTGATATTTGACTGTTAATTAATTTATATTAATTATTATACAATTTATATGCATATCAAATCATCACATTGAATACCTTGAATTTTTCAAGCATGAGGGAACATTTTGATTTGGTCTTTTTAAAAAAAGGTTAAAGATTGTGAATATTTTATTTATTTTTAAATTAATTAATTATCATTTCAGAATATTACGGGAGTATACACATTTTGGTTAAATAATTTGTTTTATACATTTCAAGTCAAAGTTATAACTGCTGTTTTCACCCAGAATATGTGCATTAGATATGAATTAACCCAAACCCTCTTTCCCACTCCCACCTACTTGTTCATCGTTGAACTTTATTCCCTATGTGCACATCAGATTCATTAGTTCCAATTTAGTATTGAGTACATGTGGTGTTTATTTTCCGTTTTTGGTATACTCTGTTATAATAATCGTCTTCATTTATGCATTGACAGGCATTTGGGTGGTTTCCACATCCTTGCAATTGTGAATTGTGCTGTTATAAACATTCAAGTGCAAATGTCTTTATGATAAGATGTCCTTTGCAAAAATACCTAGCAGTAGAATTGCTAGATTGAGTGGTAGGTCTACTTTTAGTTTTTTGAGATATTCCCATACTATTTTCCATAGATGCTGTACTAGTTTGCAGTCCTACCAACAGTACATAAGTGTTCCTTTCTGTCCACATCCATGCCAGCACTTGTCATTTTGAAACTTTTTGATAAGAGCTGTTCTCACTAGAGTTAAATGCTAAATTATTGTGGTTTTTCTTTGCATTTCCCAACTAATTAGAGAAATTGGACATTTTTTCATGTGTTTGTTGGTGATTAGACTGTTTTCCTTTGAAAAGTTTTCATTTTTTCTACAGCCATTATACCCTGAATGCACTCAATCTATTTTGAAAAGATCTGTTCATGTCTTTTGTCCACCTTTCAATGAAGTTATTTGATTTTTTTCTTGCTGAATTGCTTGAGTACTTTGTAGATTCTGGTTACACTCCCTGAATCAGACGTATAGGTTGCAAATATTTTCTTCTACTCTTTGTGTGGGGAACAGGCTGTGGGGTGGCAGGGCCCCCACCATCTGGGGAGGTGTTCAGGGAATGACCTCCCCAGCTGCTTCTCCTCCTTTAACAACAAACATTCTTTTCACCTGCCAGAAGTCACGTAGTCCATGCATATTTTCCTTACTATTGGCAAGCGCACAGCTTTTCTTCCTTAGTGTTAATCCTCACTCTAGGTGTTCAGATTTACCTTGTTAAAAACGCGGTATAAACAAAACTGTTTCTACAGTATGGTGTAGGCTGCAGTCAGACCTTCCAACCTCATCCTATTTTGTGTCTCTTATCTTTTTCTCTCATATCCCACCCTTTTCACTCAGGCTATTTCTCCTTCCCTGGACTGGATCACAAAATCTGTGAGTTGTCTATTTATTGATTGTGTCTTTGGCTGTGCAGAAACTTTTTAATTTGATCAAGTTCTAAAAGAATTCTAGTAGAAAATATTGAATAATTTGTATAGATGTCATCCTTAGGAAAGAATTTCTGAAGAAGACCTCAAAAGCAATCACAGCAACAACAAATACAAACAAGATTTTGTTATTTCAATTTAAACAGCATTTATTCAACATCTGTTATACGCTGGCATTCCAGCACTAAAAGATGGGCATTCCCTAGTAGAAAACAAAAAGAGCAAATTAAAATAAAGTCATGTTCCAAAAATAAATAAATAAATAAATAAAATAACCAAAGAATTGAAGAGCCATGAAAATTAAAACTCATTGAAAAAATCTAAATAAGCATTAATTATACATGTATAAAGCAATAATAATAGTTCTATGTTTAAAAATATAAAGAGAGTGGCATGGCGCCTGTAGCTCAGTGAATAGGGTGCCAGCCACATACACTGAGGCTGGTGGGTTGAGCTCGACCTGAGCCTGCTAAACAACAGTGACAACTGCAACCAAAAAATAGCTGGGTATTATGGCAGGTGCCTGTTGTCACAGCTAATTGGGAGGCTGTAGCAAAACAATTGATTAAGCCCAAGAGTTTAAGGTTGTTGTGAGCTGTGATGCCAAGACACTCTACCCAGGGAGACATAGTGAGACTCTATCTCAAAACAAACAAACAAACAAATAAATAAAAATATATAGAGTTTTTAATGTGTAATGACATTAGCATATAAATTAGGAGGCAGGATCAATGGAGTTAAAATCTTCTAAGTTACTCCTATAAGGAGATAGCAAAGTGCTTAATAATATTATACTTTGATAAGTCAAGGGTACAGGTGAATGTGTAATCCCCAAACAAATAGAAATACATGTTTTTTCTAAAATATATAAAAAATGGAACTATAAAATATAACAACTTCAAAATTGACAAGAATGAAACAGGAATAGAAATATACAGGAGACAGAGAAAGTATCTAAATAGTAGATTTAAAATAAAATATATCCATAACTTAACTAGAATTAAATGAAATATATGTTTTAGTTAAAAGATTAAATTTGTCATACAAAATTAAAGAAAGAACTCTTAAATGTTACATCAATGAGAGACATATTCACCACACAAAGAAACAGAAAGTTTGAAAGCAAAAGGACAGAAAAAATAAAGCATGCAAATAATGACTAAAGGAAACAGATTTAGCTATATAAATGTCCATCAAAGTATGCTTCAAGCAGAAGGCATTACTAGAGATACAAAAGGGTCATCATTACTGAGGATACTTTTATCTACCCGTAATATATAACAATTCTAAGTTTGTCCTCAAAAGTAGATGAAGAAAAAGCTTGCCAGAACAATAAGGAGAAATCAGTAAATCCCAACAATAATTATAGATTATAATATCTGCATTTCCAGAACCAATGATATATTGGCAGGACAAAAAATTGCTGGTTCTTTTTTATAATCACACAGGCAACATTTAAGAAATTTAACTTAAAAATCTTCCTTAGTTTAAGAAAACATTTAAAAGTTGATCTTATTTAGAACTTAAAGCAAGTCTCTGTGAGTAGGCACTGAAGGCTGTACCTGTCCCTCTTAGGATTGTTTTTGCCATATCCCATCAATTTTGAAAGCTTTTGTCCCCTTTGTGTTTCAAGTAATCTTGATTTCTATCTTAAAGACATTAACCCAATGATCATTCAGTAGCAGATTACTTAATTTACATGACTTTGTGTCAATTTGAGTGTTTCTCTCGAAATTGATTTCTATTTGTATTTCACTGTGGTCTGAGAAGATACATATGCTTTTGATTTTTTTTTTTTAACTAACTTGTTTCATGGCCTAAGATTGATCGAGGTCCTAGAGATGTGGCAAAAAAGCTGCTGCTCTTGGTGAAGGTTATGCACTAATAGAAGAAGTAGATGTTGAAGAAATAAATGACATAATTAATGCAGTAAGGAAAAATACAATGGGTTAAGTGGATAGACACCGCCGGATAGGGGATGTAGAGCAGAGAAGACTTCAAGGGGGGAGCTCTGCAGAGAGCACTGCAGGCATAAGGAAAAGGAAATGCAAAGGACTGAGGGGTGAGAGCATCCTCATCAAGCTGAGGGAATGTAGCTAGCTAGAGCAGATGGAGCCAGGAGAGAATGTAGGGAAAAGGCCATAGAGTTGGCCAGTGTCAGATGATGTGGTGTCTTGTACGCCATGTACGGGACTTCAGGTTTTATATTAAGGATGATGAGAAGTCATTAACCAAGTCATTGGCTTTCTGCAGAATGAAAAGACATATTTGGATTCAGAATATATTTTCAAGGTAGAATTAACAAGATTTGAAAATTAAAGAATGCATGCAATGGGTGAGGGGAAAAGAAGAATAAAATAAAAAGACATGTAAGTGAAATGTTTGGGGGAGTAAGAGGGTACGAAGGTTAATTTTATCTGTGAACTTAGCTCTTCTGTTTTGGTTCTTCCTGAATTTCTCCATTTAGCAAGTTTAGGGTTTTACTTGTAGAGTCAATTTGTGACAAATTATCATGGCAATGCTTTTCTGAAACAGTTTACCTTCTTTCTGAATAATATTTATTTATGGGTAACATTTTCATTTAGTGCAGAATTCCATATTGGAAGTTATGTTTTTGTTTTTTTTTTCAGTTCACTGCATATTAATTAGAATTCCCACTGTTTATGTCTGCTGTGTGTTCTCAATCTATCTTCTATATTTTTTACATGTTTTGTGAGCTACAGTGAACAGTGTAGTATTTATCTGTTAGGTATATGCATAGTAGCACAGAAGTTAGCACACTGAAAAGCCTCAGTGGATTTTAAGTGAATACATTGTAAATAGGATTTTGATGTAATATTAATGATAAGAGGATGATTTAATCCAAATTCCCCATTTATAAATTATAAAACTCTTTAAGTAGTGTATTAGGTTCACCCCAGGCTATTGCAACCCTTCTTAACCCTGTGAAATAAGATACATATGATTGAGTTGCCCTCCAATTCATCCTCATTGTAACAGTCATGTGGTGATTTTTAAATTATTTATCATTCATTGTTCATTATTGTATAACCTGTGCATAATACAATAATATGATGTTTGTGGTTTCTTAAGATATTACATTTAAAAACTTGGTAGTAGAAAACCAATGTGAAATACTACAGATTTTTTTTCCAATGATGTGAGGTAATTGTGTTGAGAGTTCTGGTATGTGTGGCTAGAAGGATAAGTAGCTTTAAATTCACATGCAGAGTTCCCAAGATCTGTCAGATTTTCATTCTTGACAGACATGTACCCATGGCCATCATCTCAAGATGTCATGTGTAAAACTGAAAGAGACTTGGAAAGCAGTGCTTGCAAATCATTTGCTAACAGTTGAATCTCATAGCTTATCTTATTGGACTGTAACTTGTATGAAATTGGTGCATTCAAATGCTCACTGACACCATTTGTTGAACTTATATATCTTTGGATTAGTTCAGATATAATGTGGATTATGAAAACATACCAACTAAGATAGGTTAGAGCTAGTAATGTTCCTGTATCTTCTAATTATCCCCTGCTGTATGCAAACACTTTGCTGGATAATCATACCAGGATATATTCTTTGAGAGGTTCATTTTAAGCAAAGACAAATGCTCCTGTATTAAAAAATTTAAGAGTGAAGAAATGTTATCCAAAATACTCAGAGAGCTCTTAAAATTAGATTAAAAATAGAGTGGGAAAAAAGCAGCAGAAAAAAATTTTTGAGGGTCTTGTGCTTTTCTTCCATGTGGCTGTTTCTGAGTACAGGTTTTAAAAAAGTTGGTAGCATAAGAAAGTGCCTATAATCAACAATAAGTTATGATACACTTTAAAATAACCGAAAGAGTACATTGGATACTTTTTCTTCCATTCTTGAGATACTTTACTAAGAAGAATATGTACTCAGCCATACTATGAAAGTAATTTATGTCTTTCATATGAAAGCTATAACCCAGTTATAGCCTAAGAATATGGGGAAGGGAGAGAGGATGGGGAGGGAGGGGGGAGGATGGGTAGAGGGAGGGTGATTGGTGGGATCACACCTACGGTGCATCTTATAAGGGTACATGTGAAACTTAGTAAATGTAGAATATAAATGACTTAACACAATAACTAAGAAAATGCCAGGAAGGCTATGTTAACCAGTGTGATGAATATATGTCAAATGGTCTATAAAACCAGTGTATGGTGTCCCATGATCGCATTAATATACACAGCTATGATTTAATAAAAAATAAAAAAGAAAGAAAGAAAAAAAATAACAAAAGAGTAGAATTGAAATGTTCCTAACACAAATAAATTACAAATGTCTGGGGTGATTCATTCCCATTGTACACCTGTACATCACAGCTACCCTATCAAGATATATGACTATTGTGTACTCATAATACTTAAAAAAAAAATGTACAGAACAAAGTCAGTCATTGCCATGGTTTATAGAGGAATGAGGAAAGGAGGAATAAATAGGTGCACAGGATCCAGGGGGTCATGAAACTATTTGTATAATACTATAAATGGTGAGAACATGTCATTATATATTTGTCAAAACTCATGGAATGTACAACACCAAGAGAGATCCCTTGTTCTTAAGCTGTGAACTTTGGATGGTAATGATGTGTCCCTTGTCGGTTCATCAACTGTAACAAATGTGTAATTCTGAAAGAGACATTGATAGTAGGAGTGAGGCTAAGCATCTGTGGGGACAGAGGGCCTGGGAATTCTCTGTACTAACAGTTCCATTTCCACGTGCATGTAAGAATAAAATCTACAAATAATTTTAAACATGTTTCAACTTTTTGAACAGTCTTGTGATTTTTCACCTGGCATATGTAATTGGTATTTTTATTATCACATTTGCCATTTTTTCCTTTTATTTTTAGTTGACAGATAATAATTATACATATTTATGGGATACAGAATGATATTTTGACACATGTATTCAATGTGTAATGGCCACACAGGGTAGTCATCATATCTGTCACCTTGAGTATTTATTATTTCTTTGTGTTGTGAACATTCAAAATCCTCTTTTCTAGCACTTTGAAAGTACACACTGAATTGTTAATCATGTTCACCTTACAGTGCAACAGAATAAAATACAAAGAGAACATGAAAAGCAATTACCTAAGATTTGCCATACTAACATAGCAGGTGTTTTTCTTTTATGCTTATTACTTTCCTGTTGCTATTTGCAAATAGCTTATTTTACACAGTTTTTATGCCAAGTATAAATCAAAATCTATGGTTTCATTTTTTGCTGCTTGAAATTGTATTACAAATAGTTGTCTCTTCTTAGTGCTCACAATAGTCATTTTTCATAGCCATGTAATATCCCAGTGTATTAATGTACCATAATTTAGTAACATTTCCCTATTAGTGAACATTTATTCTATTATCGATAATGCTGCAGTGAATATTATCTGGGAACATATTTTCTTTCTTTGTTTGAATTATTTCCTTTGGAGGAATTTTCAACAAGGGAATTATTATAGCAAAAGCATGAATTTTTTTTTTTTTTTTACCACATTTTACTATAATCTTTACAGAAATATTCTGTTAATTTAAATGGCATAAGCAGAGAAAAATGCATTGACTCAACTACATGCTTTGGGCATTAAAGACTATCATCTCTGATAATCATTTATTAGTCATTATGGACATGTCTTAAACTGATATAATTATTTTATGAAGCATTTGGCTTTGATAATAATATTTACATGGGAATATCAGAATTACCATATTTTCTGGTGGCAATCCCCTACTTATCTATGTGTGAGGATCAGTTCTACAAAGAAGAAATAATCAAGAACCGCTGATTAAGGACCAGCAATTTAGCATCTTGTGTGCAATAGTTTATGGTTTTAAAAGTTAGAAATTGCTTGATTTCTGTAGGAATTTAAACACTTACCTTGGTAATCTTTAAAATAATCAATCTGATTAGCAGATCTTTTCATAAATATTGCAAAATTTAGAAGTTCTGATAAATAGGTAACTTACCAATACTGAAGTGCGAGTTTAACATTACCAAGTGTAACGGAGGAGGGCAATGGTAGACCTTCCAATTTTCTTAATCATAGAATTTACTCTTTCCCTGCTCCAATGTAGACACAGCTTTGAGAACACAAGCTCAGCAATGCCAGAATATATTTAGTATTTAAAGTTCAGTCAAATACCAAAAGGCCCAGAGGTTTCCTTCTGCACTAAAATAGCAAATCCCATTACTTTGGGAATCAGAAGACAATAAAGTACCTCACCATCTTACCCACACTGTTCTCTTATGCTTTCAAATATATGGCAATGGATAACATCACCTTTTCCAGGGGTTTTGCTGATCAGATGAATCTACAGTCAATTTTTGATAATATTGAACTGAAAGAACTCAGTTATTCAAAGTCTATATATTTCTACCAGCTTCATCATTTTTTAGATGTATTCTCTAAATAAACACTCATAAATAAATATTGGCCTGGTCTGAACCTTTCTAACAACTGTATGGATATTATAATAAAATGAACAGGGACATATTTTCACTCTCCAAGATTAAGCCGCAAGTTGCTTTCAGGGAACACAATTTATAAGTTGTTTTACAAATTTACAAATTTTGTCTGAACTAAGGAATATTTAAGTTAAATTTCTATCTACACCTTGCTCTGAGATTGGTGGTAAAACTGACCATGCTGGTGTACAAATGGAAAAATTCAACCATTTTATTTTTCTTAGGTTTCCATGTGTCCACAATGCATATTTTTGTAGGGAAGAATCAATATCTTAAATCAATGAGCATATTTTACCAGAGAAATCATCTGTTTGAATCAATAATTAATATTCATAGACACGAAAATCTTACTAAAAATATCCATCACATTGATGATTGATTTGTCTCACGTGATAAGTATATTTTATTAACATATATTTGACCAACAGCAAGTCTAACATTAAAGATAAAATATTCACTTAAAATTAAAATGGGTTTTATTTCGATTTCATGCACAAACTCACATAAACACACACAATATCATACAGCATTACAACTGGGGAATAGTGTTTCAGAGGTAAATATATTATGTCAAAAAAGTGGTATCTTTTTAAAAGAAATTTCCTTTACGCTTTTAAGCCCCTCACACTACAGTTATACAATATCATGTTAATTTGATCTAAATACTGGAGAAATTGTTTAAAATGTCCATTAAATGTTTAGTCATTAATTTACAGACAAAAAAATCTGGTTATAAGGAAAAATTGATATTTTGAGATGAACATCCTGCCATTTTCCTTCTTTGCGGGCAAAGTAATTCATTTCCCTGTTCCTTTTCTCAAAAACTACTTGCTCTTATTTTTCTTGATGCTGCCCTGGGAGAATAAGTTCTGAATTTTTGGTAATAGATTTTGGCATTTCCTAAGTGGGCTCATCGTCTTCCTGATGAAATGGCATCTACCAAATAAGCAGGGACCAGCTGCAGGTGAGAATCATGTGTCTGCACTGGAAGGAGCAGCTTCTTTACGGGGTATCAGGACATGGGATGGTGATAGCAGCTGCCAGGGTAGGTTTTAGCTCTAGGGAATTCCCGTCTCTCTTTCTTCCCCAAGTAGACTCAGCTCCCCACAACCTGAACAGAGTTGAAGAGAAGGAAATGGATTTGGAAAGGGTGCTGACTCCAGGCTTTTTCATTGGTTAAGTTCCCGGGGCTTCAACCTGAGACCCCCGTTTCACCCATTTGGAGGGTTTTGAGACCTTCCTGCTTTGTGAAAAGGTGTTGGTCCCACTGACTCAGTCCCGTAAGTTAGGGGTCCAGGGCATCTGGGTAATGTGCTTGACAGAATTCCCCATAGCAGTGGTACAGCCTGAAAAATGTCTGCCTTTGGCCTTTGCCCAGATCAGAAATGGGGTATTAAGTCCTGTTATGTTCATCCTGAAAATTAATGTATTAATGTATTCTCTAAAATTACTATTTGTTATCAGAGCCATTTGAGGTGTTGGTAACTTTTATAAAGTACATAAAATGTATTTGTTTCTTTTAAAAATTACAGTTACTCTATAATTTTCTTTTTCCTAAAGAAAGCATTGAATAGAATTTTTTGTTAAACTTACTCTTTTTCTTTCTTTCTCGCACTCATTGGTAAACACACACTTTAAAAATATTTAAATAAGGCTGGCTGCTGGCTGCTGTGGCTCACACCTATGATCCTAGCCCTTTGGGAGGCTGAGGTGGAATGATTCCTTGAGATTAGGAGTTTGAGACCAACTTGAGCAGGAAATTGACACCTGTCTCTACAAAAAATAAAAAGAAAATTAACAGGGCATGGTGGCACTCCTATGGTCCCTGCCATTTGGGAGGCTGAGGCAAGAGGATCATTTGAGGCTACAGTCAGATAGGATGACATCACTGTAAGGCACTATCTCAAAAATAATTTAAAAATAAGAATGATAATTATTTTATAATATACAGGGTGGCCACAAAATTAGTGTGCAATTGTAAACTTTAGATGTTGTGTAAGAGTTAATTTTTTACTCCTCGATATAATTATAGAGAAGAAACAATTACGTTTAGAAATGTGCTTGCCAAGCTAGGATTCACAGCATGTTATTGATTTGAAAGATTCAAGGACATTTACCTCTAGCATATGGGTTTATCTGCCGTGGGAACATATACCTATGTTCATGGTCTTGCTGAACATTTTGTAGTCAGTCATCCCTGCACATCAGTATATGGATAATTTTTGACACTTGGGGAAATATTTGAGCACAATAAAGTGAAATCTGTACAGGCTGCTGTTCAGTTTTGTCTCTACTTTTGTTAATTTCTTCTCTTTCCCCTTCTCTTCCCTTTTTACACTCAGGTTTGAGCCCTTTCCTTTTGCCTTCATCTATTTTGGTAATCAGGTAAGCACAGAATAGTGGTTTGGACATTCTCATTTCAAATTGTTTCTCCACTTATTAATTATTTAAGCTATTTAACATCTTTAAGTCTCAGTTTCACCAACAGTAAAATAGAGACAATAATTTTAACATCATGCATGACAAAGGCTTCCATCTAAAGCTCTGAGTCTTATAGGTAGTAGTTTCCTGGAATACTGTATTGAGGAAGATTTTAAAGATGTGTTCAGACTCGATAGGAGAGTGGGCCATAATCAGGGATTAATGTCTCCCAATGGATTGAGAGATGAGAATTATGGTTCAGGCACAGAATATGAGGTCTGACCATTAAGGTTGTGAACTCTCACTAGAAAAATGTTGCATACCTCATTGCTGAATATCACTATGATCACATTCAAGATACTCCCCTGGGAAAGCTATGTACTCATGCCAGAACATAGTCCACTCTTCAAACCAATTTTGGAACTCTTTTTGTGGAATGCCCATCAAAGTTTCTATCATATAACCCTTAATTTCCAGAGTGTTGTCAAAATGTCTTCCATTCACTATTTCCTTTATCTTTGGGTAAAGAAAAAAATCACAACCAGTCTGAGCAAGAGTGAGACCACATTTCTACTAAAAATAGAAAAAAATTAGCCAGGCATTGTGGTGAGTGCCTGTAGTTCCAGCTACTAGGAAGACTGAGGCAGAAGGATCAAATAAACCCTAGGGTTTGAGGTTTCTGTGAGCTAGGCTTAGGCTACAGCACTCTAGCCTGAGCAACAGAGTGAGACTCTGTCTCCCAAAAAAAAAAAAAAGTCACTGGGCGCCAGTTCAAGTGAGTAGGGAGGGTGTTTCAATATAGTTATTTGTTTACTGGCTAAAATGTCCCTCACAGACAGTGTGCTCTGTGAGCTGGGGCACTGTTTTGATGCAAGAGTGCATTGTCGGCCAAGATTTTCAGTTAAGATTCTATTTACTGTTATTTTTATCAATGTTTACTTACTCTGCTATGCTTTTCACAGTCAGCCAATGATTTTGATGCATACTTTGATGAATTTTTGCAATGTTTTCATCAGTTCTGCTCTTTGCTGGCCAATCTGAGCTCTCTTCATCAGTGACACTTCATTTCTCCCAAGAAAAACATTTAATCCATTTGTACACTGCCATTTTCTTCATGGCATTATCCCCATAAACTCGGACTAATATGTCCCTGATTCTGCTTCCACTCTTGCCAAGTTTAACAAGAAATTTATGAATGTTTATTCTTTGTTCTAATTCAAGCTCCAATATTCACACCATGGCATACAAAACCATACAACAACCATAATGAATGCCACTCAGGAAGACACTGCCACACACCAACACGAACACAACTGTGAGGTGCTGATATACCCAAGCTATGAAACCTTACTGAGTTGCTTGTTCAGTGCTGTCAATAAAAGCACATGGTGGCAAGTTTACAAACTTAATTCTCAGACCTTGGATATACAACTTTTGTCAATTATACCCTAATAAAGCTGGGTAAAAAATGAAAATATATAAATATGTCAATTTCCAAGAAGGTTTAAATAGTCACTGAGTCTGTATGAGGCAAAACATTATGGAGCAATTGAAATAAGCAAATGTGCAAAGTTAAAACATGAGTTGAGACATGTATATGAAAACACTAAGATTATTCAAGTATCTATGAGTGACCTTTTAAGTTTTGACAAGTGACAAAACATAAGGCCACAAGATGCACTATCTCTTATTCATGAAAGCAACTTTCCTTGAGCTAAGCAAGACCATGTTTATTTATTTATATTTCACCTTCTTATGAAAAGGATCTAGGATGATTAAAAACAGGCAAGTTAAGCACAATAAAATTATTTAAGACAGAGATGAGGCTTAAGGCTTGTAAATAAAAAGGATTTGAATATGAAGTTCATACCTTTTAGAAGGGAACTGAGAATATGCACATATCCCAGTTTTGGAGAACAAGAAATAGAACAGTGTAGGTTCTTGCAAAACAGAAACTGAGTTGTGGCTTTAATAATAATTGCTATATTATATAGAATCTGCATAAATCATCTGCAAGTTAATCATTAGAATCAATTTTTTTCATTTGAAAAAAATTGTATTAAGGATGATATCACTTCACTGTAACTATATATCTAGTTGGTAAGAGGTCTGATTAATGAGGTCTAGATGGATCCAAAGCATAAATTCTTGCCATTACACCTTGTCCATTAGGTAGATAAGGAAGGAGATAAAATTATTCAGATGCAGAATTTTGTAACTACTTTGCTATGTAAAAATGACTATGATTTAAATTCCTGAGGATGAGTTGTTAATGAATCATGAGCTGTTTCACTGTACAAAGCTCTCAATTATACAGTATTACAAATGGCAGTGTTGAAATTATTTATTTTCATTTTTAAGAGTTACCTTCAGAGAGTTTATGCCTCTCTATGTTGTACATTCTTATACATCCTATATTCAGCGACCACTTCTAGCCAGGAGAATGACATTGTGTCAAACTTAATTGTTATCTCCCACAGAGATGTTAGATGGCAGCCTAATGGCATTACAGATGAAGAATTTTGATATCTTACAGCCCCAGTGTATGAGAAATGATTTATGATACACTAGCCTTGCAAAACTTTTTTTGTTTTTTTTAGGATGGAACAATGTGTCTTCCATGTCAATTCATGGTAAGCATGGTAAATTTATTTATTTATTTATTTTTATTATTAAATCATAGCTGTGTACATTAATGTGATCATGGGGTACCATACACAGGATTTATAAATAGTTTGACACATTTTCATCACACTGGTTAACATAGCCTTCCTGGCATTTGCTTAGTTATTGTGTTAAGACATTTATATTCTATATTTACTAAGTTTCACACGTACCCTTGTAAGATGAACCACAGGTGTAATCACACCAATCACTCTCTCTCCACCAATCTTCCCCGCCTCCCTTCCCTCCCTCTGCCCCTTCCCCATATTCCTAGGTTATAACTGGGTTATAGCTTTCGTATGAAAACCACAAATTAGTTTCATAGTAGGGCTGAGTACATTGGATACTTTTTCTTCCATTGTTGAGATACTTTACTAAGAAGAATATGTTCTAGTTCCATCCATGTAAACATGAAAGAGGTAAAGTCTCCATCTTTCTTTAAGGCTGCATACTATTCCATGGTGTATATATACCACCATTTATTAATCCATTAGCAGATTGATGGGCACTTGGGCTTTTTTCATGATTTAGCAATTAGGAATTGGGCTGCAATAAACATTCTGGTACAAATATCTTTGTTACATTGTGATTTTTGGTCTTCTGAGTATATACCTAGTAGAAGAATTATAGGATTGAATGGCAGATTTATGTTTAGATGTCTAAGTGTTCTCCAAACATCTTTCCAAAAGGAACACATTAATTTGCATTCCCACCAGCAGTGTAGAAGTGATCCCTTTTCTCCACATCCACACCAACATCTCTGGTCTTGGGACTTTGTGATTTGGGCTAATCTTACTGGAGTTAGATGGTATCTCAAGGTAGTTTTGATTTGCATTTCTCTGATGATTAAGGACGATGAGCACTTTTTCATATGTCTGTAGGTCATGTGCCTGTCTTCTTCAGAGAAGTTTCTCTTCAAGTCCCTTGCACAGCCTGTGATGGGATCACTTGTTCTTTTCTTGCTTATACATTTGAGTTCTCTGTGGATTTTGGTTATTAAACCTTTGTCAGAGACATAACCTGCAAATATCTTATCCCATTCTTGAGGGCTGTCTGCTTGCTTTATTTACTGTGTTCTTGGCTATGCAGAAGCTTTTTAGTTTGACCAGGTCCCATTAGTGTATTTTTGAAGGTGCTTCTATTGCCGGTGGGTGTTTGTGGGGGGTCCTCCTCTTGATCTACTGGCCCAGTCTGTTTTCTTCAAGGGTTTTCCCTGCACTCTCTTTTAGTATTTTTATAGTTTCATGACTTAAGTTTAAATCCAGTGAATGTCTATCTTAGTTAATGGTGAAAGGTGTGGGTCCAGTTTCAGTCTTCTACAGGATGCCAGCCAGTTCACCCAGCACCATCTGTTAAATAGGGAATCTTTTCCCCACTGAATGTTTTTAACTGGCTTGTCAAACATCAAACAGTAAGTAGCTGGAGTCATCTCTTGGTTCTCTATTTTGTTCCATATATCTACTTCTCTGTTTTTGTGCCAGTACCATGCTGTTTTGATCACTATTGATTTATAGTATAGTCTGAGGTCTGGTAGCATGATTCCTCCTGCTTTGTTTTTATTTCTGAGTAATGTCTTGGCTATTCGAGGTTTTTTCTGATTACATATAAAACTAAGTATTATTTTTTCAATATCTTTAAAGTATGACAGTGGAGCTTTAATAGGGATTGCACTAAAATTGTATATTGCTTTGGGTAGTATGTACATTTTAACAATGTTGATTCTTCCTAGCCATGAGCATTGTATGTTTTTCCCTTTGTTAACATTTTCAGCCATTTCTTTTCTT
>CAUYPK010022009.1:0-20944 GCA_963574355.1 Loris lydekkerianus
TGCCACAGTAACTAGGAAAATACCAGGAAGGCTATGTTGACTATTGGGATAAAAATGTGTCAAATGGTCTATGAAGCTAGTGTATGATGCCCCATGATCATATCAATGTATGCAGCTATGATTTAATAATAATAAAAAAAAGAAAATTAAAAAAAAGAAAACTGAATAAATAAATAAATAAGGAAAAACTAAACCATGAGTGTTGGAATCAGGCAGATCACGGTTTAAATCTTGCCCATTACCTTCTAGTCACATTTCTTATTTGAAGGATGGAACAATTTTAGGTCTTGGAAAACAGCAATGGTTCACTGTAAAAGTGAATTTCTTCCTCCTCCCAATGAGTGTGTCCCTGACCTACGGGTCTTATGACTCAGCCTAGAGAATGGCTCACACTCAAGTCACTTATTGGTGAAGCTGAACCTCATTCTAAAGTTAATAATGCAGTCTTGACATTCAATTCAGTAAACATGTAGGAAGTGGCTCCTGAATACAAGCTATTATGGCTAGTTGTTTACAGAAAATGGAGGGAATAAAATAAATAAAAATTGTTTTTTGACCACAAGAAGCTTCATATTTACTAGGGGGTGGGGTATAATTAATTCACTAATATAATAAAGACAAGTAGTATAGCTACAAGGAAAAAGCAATTAAATCTAAGGTGGAGTAGAGGAAGGGTACAGTCCACAAAAGTTAGCAAGAGATGGCATGTGAATTAAGGGTCAAGGATAAGCATGGATTTTTAGGTTTTGAGAAGGAGTCACGTGGGACTTTCAGTCTAAAGCAATATCATGAGCAAAAGCTGGTAAACCAGCTTTGCTAAGAGGTGATAATCCAGGCAAGAAAGGAGTGAGAAACTGGACAAGGATAATGGCAGTAGTAATGAGAATGAGAAGGGGATGGGGAACAGTTTTAAAGTTTAAACCAGAGAACAATGTAGCTTTTAGTGACATCTATGAGTGCTTCTGGTTGCTATATAAACCAATTTTATTTACATTGGATATTTTTTTAAAGAAAAATATATCCAATGTACTCAGTACTACTGTGAAACCAATTTATAATCACTCACATTTGCATATGAAAAATGAAACACAATTATAGCCTAGGATGAAGGAGGGAAGGGGGACCAGCAGGGAAGGGAGGGGGCTGGGTTGATGGAGGGTTAGTAGGGGGACCACACCTATGGAGCATATTGCAAGTACAAGTTGGATCTATCAGGTGTACAACATAAATGTCTTAACGCCATAATTGGGTAAATGAGGTGAAGGCTATGTTGATTAGTAGGATGTAAGCACTCCAATTTGTACAAATAATCAACACACTGAATCCCATAATGGTATTAATGTATTCATGATCTATGTACAAATGACTTAATAAATAATAAATAAATACATTTTGTTTATTAAATAGCTTTTTAACCAAATACTAGTTGGTCTGATCATCTAAAGATGTTTCATGGACTAGCTACCCCAAAAGTTTTAAGAATACATTCAATTACTATTTCCAGAGCCATTTTCTTCTTTTCTTTTTAAAAAGAATTATTTTGTTGCAGCCCAAATTACACTGACCTTTTCTGTCCCAATATTGTACTATAAATTTATTTTTAGTTAGCTACCCACTTGCTCCATATCTTCTCACCAGATTTCTCAGGAGAACTATGAATCTGATTCAATTTCTTCCCAGATGTACGAGTTTACATTCTCTCAGTTTAATCTCATTTTGATTTGAGTCCATATTTGTAACCTTTTCAAGTTCCAGATAAGTAGTTTCTAAGTCATTATCCATGTTTACAACATTGCTTAATATAGCATCATTTCAAGATATATTAATGTGCTTATTCCCGCAGATATTAATTGAGTTGGAAAAAAAAAAAAAAGAGAAACAGCATCTTGTCCCATGGCATCCGTAACGTCCTCTGTTCCCCTTGTAATTTATCAAGTTGATTAGTCTACTGTTTTGTGGATAACTAACTTTTCATTATCCAATCTCATTTGAACTACTTTTCAAGAGAAATTTTTTTAAATGTGGTTTATATTCATTTACAAATTAGGTTTCTAATTTTTGGTCTAGACATTCTATTAGAAAACCAGTCCTTCAAAATCTCTTTCTCTCTTGAATGTTCTTTACTGGTCCCTGTAGATGTTTCAAACAGACATGTAGAGGTAAATGTCTCTACAAGAAGACTAGCTTGTTGACCAGGGACTCACAATCCTGCTTTAATTGATAAATGCAGTCTTGTTGTGTTCATACTTCTGCGGTATTTACCTTTGTTTCTTTTTGGATATTTTCCTACTTTTTTTACACTTATAATCAATGGTATTGCAAAGATATCCTATAGATTAAGACATTATGACTGTATTAACTGAAGCTTTATATACCAATAATAGACAAATGAAAAGAATATAAAGAGATAATTCACAAAAGAGGAATTAGAGCTGGTTGACAAAGGAAAAAAAATCAACAGTACTAAAAATCAGAAGCTATTTTTTTATTTAATAGAGAATATTTATTGTAATCAAGTGGCACTATTTATTTCTGGGAAGAATTCATAGATGCTAGCATACTCCAATATTGGTTTGGACAATAGAAATTAGAAAAAGTATTTTATAAACGACTTGGTGTTCTGAATCAAAATTTATGAAAAATGCCATACTTTTTCAGTGATTCATTCTACTTCTTGAATTCTATCCTGTGAATATAAGATGGGGAAAATATTCTAAAGATATTTGAATTTTATACTTTATTTGTATTAGTGAAAATGCTAAAAACTCCCTGAATATCCAATAATAAAGGAATGATTACATGAACTATAAAACATCCACTGAAAGAAACAGTATGAGAATTACCAAAATTGATGTCAATGCAGACTATAAACATGAGAAAATGTTCATTTAAAATATATTTTGAGGACACAATATGGCAGGTTTAGTGCTGCCACAAAAATATGAAAAGAAAAATGTGCTTATAAAATGGAAATTTGAAACGAAAAATGTTAAAATAATTATGCAGGTTCAGGGATGATACTTTTTTGCTTTCTCTCCATCTATTTTCCAGTTTTCTTTATCCATGCTTATTTGTAATAAGAAATTTTAAAGTTGGTGAATAAATACCGGGCATTCACTACTTATTGGATGTTACACTAGACCTTGGAAATGCAAGGGTAAAAAAGACAGACTGTGCCTGCTGCCTTACAGAGCACAAGATCATCAGGATTTGGATACTTATAATCATTTTTGACTCATCTGTCTTCATACCC
Source organism: Loris lydekkerianus (assembly GCA_963574355.1). Lineage (NCBI taxonomy): Eukaryota > Metazoa > Chordata > Mammalia > Primates > Lorisidae > Loris > Loris lydekkerianus. The sequence goes on from CAUYPK010022009.1 coordinate 3,254, forward strand.
TAATCTAATCCATTAGGAAATTCTGTTGGCTTTACTTCAAAATAATATCTAAAATCCAATCATTACCCATAATTCTCATTGTAACATCCTAGTCTGATACACAATTATCTCCTGCCTGGGTTACAACGGTCTTATGGTAGAAAAATGTTCCCTCCACCTCCCCCCCCAAAAAATGTTCATTTCTTACTCTTCTGAATCTGAGACTACATGTATGTTACCTCATATGGAAAAAATATATATATATAAAAAAAAAAAAAAAACCTTTCCAAATGTGATTAAGTTAATGACCTTGAGATGGGAGATTATTATGGATTATCTGGATATGCCTTATGTAATCATGGGATTCTTACAAAGGGAAAGCAGGAAAATCACAGTCACAAGAGATGAAGAGAGAAGAGGGTGAAGTGATACAATCTCTGGAAGACAGCCATGAGCCAAGGAATGCAGGAGGCCTCCGTGAGATATGAAACATGAAAGAATGAGTTCTCTCCCAGAGTCCCTGGAAGAAATGCAGCCCTGCCATGTCCTTCATTCCAGCCAGGAAGAACCAGTTCTGACTCTGACCTCCAGAACTGTGAGATATGAATTTGTGTTGTTTTAAGCCACTGTGTTTCTGATAATTTTTTATAGGAGCAATAGGAAACTAATACTAGCCTCTTAATAGGTTAAATTATGTTGACAAAAAAAAAGGGGGGGTGAGGGGGAATATACTTACTATGTTTTGAACTTCTTTCAAAAATAATTTAATTAACAATCTTTAAAAATTTTCATGACACACCTAAGAACCTCTCATGGCACACCAGGGTACCACAGCACACTGGTGATTTACATTTTAAAAGTTTAAATTATTGCCTGTTTAATGAATTAGTATATATTTTTTGTAAATTGTAAACTTGCCATTTTCCTATTCTGGATTTAGTGTTTTTCCTAGTGATTTGAATACTTTTTTTAATAAAGATATTACTCTGTTGCTTGAAAGTTTTGATTTGAGAAAATTTAATATGTATCAAAAAAAATTAAATTTTAAACTATTTATTTACCTTGCAAATGTTAATTGAGCACCTGTTATTTGCTAGGCACTATTCTAGGCATTTGGGATATATCAGTCAACGAAACAAGCCAAAATCCTGTGCTTGTGAAACTTATACACCTGTATGTGTACTAGTGTGTTTGGAGGAATGAGAAATTAATAGCAAATAAACAGTTAACAAGTAAATCATACAGTATGTTAGAAGGTGATGTAGAATAAGAGTAGAGGGCTGGAAGAAGCTAGGGGGTTCTGATGACACTATTAAGTAGGGTGGCTGGGGTAGCTTTATTGATAGATGAAAGTTGAACAAAGCCCTGAGGAAGCTGAGAAAGAGACAAGACGTTCTAGGTAGAGGAAGCTACCTGTACAAGGCTACTATGGCAGAAGAACCTCTAATAACCCTGAGGAACACTAAGGTAAGAACATCTGGAACAGGCAGAGTGAGAATTTTAAAGAGAGAAGGCCAAAGAGAAAAAGAGTGATTTTCAACTGATGTGCAACATATTTTAAGCATGCCACAGAAGTATAACTAGAGGTTCAAGTGTGCTGTGAGATTAAAAAAAAAAAAAAAAAAGAAAAAAGATTGAAAACCCTGAGAAAAGGAGACCCGTCATGTGAGACCTTATAGGTCACATCAGGACTTTGATTTTCCTTCTGAGTGGTATGGGAAGCAGTGGAATAATGTGGCTTAGGTTTTAGCAGGTCACTCTGGCTGTTAGACTCAGAAGAGACTACGGAGAGGGATGGGTAAGAACAAGGAAACCAATTAGGAGGTTAGTATTAGCTTCCTGTTGCTGCTATAACAAATGATCAGAAACACAGTGGCTTAAAACAACACAAATTCATCATCTCACAGTTCTGGAGGTCAGCAGGACGTGGTAGGGCTGAATTTCTTCTAGATGCTCTGGGAGAGAACTCATTCATTTGTGTTTTATATCTCACAGAAGCATCCTTACATTCCTTGGCTCAGGGTGCCCTTCCAGAGATTGTAAAGCCTAAAATAATTCTGAGTTTCTGACACATTATCTAGGTTTTAATTAAAAATACTGAGTCTTGCTCCTACTCAATGGCATCCTTTTGCTTAAGCTTCTACCTGGCCTGTCACTGTATTGTTTTTAGGGGGATTATGGCTTTTGGAAGGGGCTGTATTCCTTCTTTGGGCAGCTATGAAAGCATTTTCCTGTAGATGTTTTCTGTCCTCCAGTAGATAGGATGTGTATCTCCAGTCTGCTTACTAGTAACCACTCACTCACATGCTGCCTCTGAAAAATGAGCTCAGAGCTGCTTTCCTTCTAGCTTTACTTTGCTTTTATCTCATTCATTTTCATCTCTGAAGTGTCATCATACCACTGGAAAGATAATGAAGACCATATAACATAATATTATCAAAAGCTGCTTGAATCCCCTGCACTGCAGTGAGCTGTCCAGAGTTTATGACAGGCCTCAAGGCAGGCACCTAAGAGATCCCTCCACGCATGATTTAGCAATAAGCTTGATGACAGGAGAAAAAGAATTATTCCTCTCCATTTTTGATGATAAAAAGAATGAGTCCTTGCACATGTGAGGACATACTCTATTTCAGTCACCTGATTAGAATGCTGGTGTTTCTATTTTTTTCCATTCTGACCACTTTGTTTTTAAATCCGGTGACAATTAAGGATGCTTAGTTCAGAGAAATAAGTAAACTCAGACACCTAGCCTTTCTACTCTGGTGTCAAGTTATCTAAATTGTCAATTATGTCTGTACACTTTTATCATAAGACCAAACCAATCACAACCTCCTCTTCAGACACAGTCTGATTATTTACTCAAGGAACATTCATTGAATGAAATTAAGTGCCCTAAACCTGGTGACACTAAGAAACAGTAGCAGTATCTACCCTTAAGTCTGGTATTAGAGCCTACTAGATAAGAACAAGTGGCGACTAGGCAATTTAATAGATTAAGAAGGCAATGGGACTTGATTAAATTAAAGAGCTTTGGCAAAGAAATAATCAACAAGAGTAAGTAAACAACCTACAGAATGGGCAGAAACAATACATCCAATAAAGGGCTAATATCCATAACATATAGAGTACTCAAAACAGCAAAGAAAGAAAACAACCTCATTAAAAAGTGAACAGTTTTTTAAAAGTAGACAGCACAAATGGACAAACATATGAAGAAATGCTCAACACCACTAATAATTAGGGAAATGCAAATTAAAACCACAGTGAGATACCACCTTACTTCTGTTAGAGTGCTTTTCATTAAAAAGTCAAAAAGCAATAGATGCTGACATGGATACAGATAGAAAACAACACTTACACACTATTGGGGAGGAGACTGCAAAGTAGTACAATCTCTATGAAAAACAGTATGGAGATTCCTCAAAGAAATAAATGTAGACTTAGCATTCAATGAAGTAAACCCAATGCTAGGTACGTAACCAAAAGAAAAAGTCATTTTATCAAAAACATATCTGCACTAGATTATTTACTGCATTAAAATTCCAATTGCAAAGATGCACAATCAACCTAAGCACCCATCAATTCATAAGTGGTTTAAGAAAATGTGATTTTATACACACACACACACACACACACACACACACACACACACACACACCGTGGTGTACTATTCAGCCATAAAAAGGAATGAAATAACATCTTTTGCAACAAAATAGACAGAATGGGAGATCGTTCAGTATCTCAGGAATGGAGAGACAAATACCAGATGCACTCTCTAATAATTAGGAGCTAATGGATGGGCACCAACAGACACAAAGAGATGTAAAGGTCATAGGAAATCAAGAAAGGAAGAGTTAGGGTTAAAAACCTACCTATCAGGTACAATGAACATTATTTGGGTGATAGGTGAACTAAAAGCCCTGACTTAAGGCTCAGTGCCCATAGCTCAGTGGCTGGGGCACGGGCCACACACACCAGGGCTGGCAGGTTCAAACGCAGCCTGGGCCTGCTAAAAAAAAAAAAAAAAAACAATGACAACTACAACAACAAATTGCATTGTGACAGATGCCTGTGGTCCTACCTACTTGGGAGGCTGAGGCAAGAGAATTGTTTAAGCCCAGGAGTTTGAGGTTGCTGTGAGCTGTGACACTAAAACACTCTACTGAGGGTGGCATAGTAAAACTGTCTGGAAAAAAAAAAAAAAAAAAAAAAAAGCCCTGACTTAAGCATTATATTACAGAAAGTATCCATATAACAAAACATCTGTATTCCCCTAGTTTTTTGAAATAAAAACATTTAAATAACAAAACAGGAAATGAATGATGAATTTATGTGTCCTGGATGTCATGAAGCAAGAGGAAAGGCCAATTAATCCAAGTGGTGAGACTGGACAGGACAAGGCATTAAAGACAGGCATTGAAAATTCTGGGGGCAAGTCAAAGCTCAGCAGTGGGAGGAGGAATCAAAGGAAAGGAGATGAAAAGGGAAGGAACTGAAGGAGCCTACACAGGGAGTGGGAGAAAATGTTGAACCAGCCAGAATCAGTGTAGCTAGAGCGCATGGTGGAGGAAAGGTGTGGAAGGAGATGGGTTGGACACAGGCAGGCAGCACCTTCTGGAGGCATAGATGTCATACCAAGTATTTGTTTTTTATCTAGGAAATACTTTTTGCTCTAATTTTTCTACGTAACTAAATTTTCCTCTTGTTTCAATCATATTAGACACATCGAAGTTGGTATATAATGTTCAATTCAGAGATTTTATGTTTGAGAAGAATTTAATATCATCCTTTCTAACCTTGAGGTATTTATTCAGTTTATTCAATCATTCTTCAAAAATGACTGCTTTGCTAATATGTAGTGGCTAATTACTGTATTCGCAGATAAGTAATGCCTGGACTTGATGTGCACATGTTCAAGTTTTCTGCTTACTCTTTTGCATTCTTTAGGTCAATAGTTGCTTCCTTCTTTCTCAATGTTTAGATTTATAGGCTACAGTTTTATTCTTGAGGACAGATTTAAAAATGAGTTGAGCCTAACAGCCTAAATTTTAATTGACATTAAATTTTATGTCCTACTACATTTATTAGCAGATTTTTTTAGTGTAGGTTTTCTCCTCCTCTGGCTAAACTGCACTTCTGTGAGGAATAAGAGAGATTTCCAATTATTTATTTTTTATTTATTTATTTATTTATTGCCTCACATTCACTCATCCCAATTCTTTATTGACCCATCTAGTGTAACAATACACTGAGCTAGGGTTTAAATTCTAACCATATCTCTCTAAATAACTTGCTATTTGACCCTGAGTAATTTGCCTCTCTCTTCATCTGCAAACTGAGAGGGTTAGAATGGATTATCCCAAAATGCCCCTCCAGCATGAAAAGATTTTATTCTCATGACTAAACACTAACATATATAATGCATCTCATTTGTATATTTCTTTAGTCATAAATCTTTATGCTTTACTACTTTGTTCTTTGTAGAGTTGGGGGAATTGTGAGGCTTGGACCAAGTCATCTATTTCCTCAGGTTCCCACCAGAAGTTACTCAGGGATCCTTTGTCATCAGCAAGGCATGTTAGGCGTTCTTGTTTGTGCTTCTGTGTCCCTTATTATACGCTTTAGGTTACACATTTTATTTTTATTCCACAGAAAACAGTCTGCTTCCTGTTTTACTATAAAGCCTAGCAGAGAACTGTACATTTCCAAGTCATACCATTCTGTTGTCTCTCAAATGTCCAGAAAATTTTGGCTCACACCAGCCCCAGAATTCAATAGGCTTGGCCTAGTAGAATGGCCAAGTGGTGTGGCCTTCATGAATGAAACCTGTGGTTCTACAGAGCAAGCTACATCCAATTGCAGAAAGAGACACACTATACATTTCAGATACCAACCCGTGGAGTTTAAATGATCTCCTAATTAGAGTATCTTCATCATTGCTTCCTTCAATCTGCCTTTCTCTCGCACTTGCCTGCTAAATTCGATCTAATTCAGGAACTACTGAAGCAGCATCTTCTCCTAGCTATCGCCTGGGATAGTTTGACTATTGCATAACTAAACTCTGTCCTTGTTCTTAAATGTGTTCTCTACTTTCTCATCCTTAAACTCCCTGTCTTAGTCCCTGGGCTGCTATAACAGAAAACCTGAGAATGGGTAATTTATTAAAAATAAAAACTTACTTTCTCACAGTTCTGGAGACTGGGCAGTCCAAGATCAAGGAGTTGTTTTGCTCTGTTGTCTGGTGAGGGCTGTACTGTCCAGAGGGGAGGACTGCTGTGTTCTCACAAGGCAGCATGTGAGGGAGCAGGTGAGCCAATTGCAGCCTGAAGCCTCTTTAACTGGGCCTTAATCCCTGTGATGAAGGAGGAGCCCTCATGGTCTAATTACCTATTAAAGGCCCTACTTGCTAATATTATCTATCACATTGGTAACACCTGAATTTTAGAGCAACACATTTCAAACCATAGCATTTTTCTTGTGACTCCCCCTAATTTATGTTCTTATCACATACAAAACACATTAATTCCATACCAATAGCTCCAAAAGTTTTAACTTATCCCAGCATCAACTCAAAATTTAAAGTCAAGAGTCTCATCTAAATCAGATATGAGTGAAATTCAAGGCATGATTCATCCTGTGACAAATTTCCCTCCAGCTGTGAGCCTGAAAAATCAAATAAGTTAAGTATCTCCAAAATATAATAGCAAGAGAGGCATAACCCAGTTCAGAGAGAGAAATAGGAGAGGACTAACAGCTCCTATAAGTCTAAATCCCAATAAATCAAACATAAAAGACAATTATTTTGGAGGCTTAAGATTTAACTTCATGTCCCATCACACTGTGGTGGGAGTAGGACTCTAAGATCCCATGGGACCCTCAACCCCAGGATTTGACTGGGCATCACTCACATCACAGCTTGTACAGGTTGGAGTTGAGTGCCTGTGGACAGGCTGGAACTGCATGGTGCTGGGTCTACATGTCTGAGGTCTTGGGGGTGAACATGCTCCTGTGGCTCCACTAAACATTGTCCTATTGAAGACTCTCTATAGTGGCCCCAATCCCTCAATTCTGCTGGCTTTTGCCCTAGTGGGGACTCTCTTCAGTGGCTCTGCCCCTTGGGCAGGTCTACCTGAGCTCCAAAGTTGTCTGTGACATTCTTTGAAAGCCAAGTGGAGTATGTTGCCTCCTGAGCACTTACACCAGTGGTTCTCAACCTGTGGGTTGCAACCCCTTTTTTCCATTTGTAACAACGCAGCAATTAGGAAGGTTGAGAACCACTGGCTTCCACTCTGCACACCTGCAGAATTAGCATCATGTGTATGTCACCAAAGCCAATTGTTTGCAATCTTTGGAACTATGACCTGAACCACACCTGGGTTGCCTTAGCTACACCTAGGAAAGAATATGAGCCATGATATGAAAATATGGGGAGCAAAGATCTGAGGTGGCCCTGGGCAGTGAGCCCAGAGGTCCCCTTGTGCCATAGGCCAGTACCCTAAAACTTTTTTGTTCCAAAGGCCTAGCACTCTGAGTGTGATGGGCATAATGACCTCAAATATCCACACATGCCTTGCGGATAATTGTCCCATTGTTTTGATGAATAGTACTTGGCTTCCTTTTACATATTAAACTCCTTATCAAACACTTTCTTAGCCTCTTAAGTTATCTCTCCTAAATATGATTTGTTTATTCTTTACATGGCCAGACTAAGAATTTTTCAAATCTTTATGTCCTATTTCCCTTTTATTTATATAGTCAATCTTTAAATTGTTTCCCTCTTTTTGCATTTTACTGTAAGCCGCTAGGGGAAACCATGCAGTATCCTGAACACTTTGCTGCTTAGAGATTTCTTCCCCAAGTATCCTAGCACATTGCTCTTAAATTCTACATTCCAAAGTCCTAAGGCAAAGATAAAGCAGCCAAATTCTTTGTTAATTGTTAACAATCACCTGCCCTCCAAGTTTCTGACATCTTGTTCTCCATTTCTATCTGAGAGCTCATTAGAATAGTCTTTGTCTGTATTTCTGCAAACATTCTTGTTAAAGCCACTCAGGCAACCACCAAGAAGACTGAGCCTTTTACAGCAGTTCTTCTTTTCTTCTGAGTTCTCACCAGAATTACTCTTTATGTTCCATCCACAGTGATCTAGGCTTTTTCCAGCACTCACTATTTCAACCTCCATCTATTACCCAGTTCCAAAGCCATTTCTAAATTTTTAGGTATTTGTTATAGCAGCATCCCACTGCTGGTATCAGTTTCACACTTAGTCTGTTTTGTGCTACTGTGACAGAAAACCTGAGACTGGACAATTTATAAAGAATGAGGAATTTATTTCTTCATATTTTGGGAGGCTAAGAAGTCTAAGATCAAGGTCCCAGCAGACTACCCGTTTGGTGAGCATTGCTGTTTGGAGGAGGAATGCTGTGTTATGACATGGTGAAGGCAGAAGGGTGAGAAAGCCAGACCCTGCATGAAGTCTCTTTAACAAGGTTCTTGAGCCCATTGAACCTATGGCCTCCTGATTTCAAGAGTTCTTTTTTAAGCACCAAAGGAGGCAAGAAAAGCTTTATCTTTCTTTGTGACAACCCTTTTAATAAAAGGATTTGTTCTGTAAAATTTGGATTCATTAAAAAGGCCACATTTAAGGACCCAGAAGGCCACATGTGGCCCTAAGGCTGCATGTTCCCCACCCCTGAATGGCCCCACTTCTTAATTCTACTACATTGACAACACTTAAATTTTGGAAGGGACACATTCAAACCGTAGTACCCCCTTCCTCCTTGCTGACGAATGAGTTAGGCAATTGCTTTGTCTTAAAGTCAATCCTTTGCAGAAGACATGATGGGTTAAGGTACAACCCCACACAGGAGAACTTGGTGGGGCTGACACAAGGGACTCAGGAGAGCAAGTGGCACCCTGAAAGTAGAGGGTGGGGGGAAATAATCATGCCTACATTGTAAAGAGAGTGGATTTTGGCTTTGACACAATTTTATCTGCATCTGCAGCTGGAAACCTTTTATCATATTTCCATTCAGGTGAGACCAAGTAAGTATCTTAAGTATCTTAGTCAATTTAAAACAAAAAAAACAATAATTTTAGGAATCAGTGTATGAGGCAGCTATCACCATGGATTAGATTTTCTGGACCAAAAATAGAGGCACAATGACTTGACAACGTGAATACTCTTCTTGGTTCAATCAGAAGTTCAGGAAGCCAAGAAGTGCAGAAGTGCACAGGCGCACAAATCTCTCTCTGGTTGAGATCTAGATTTAGATGCTCACTTATTTAGGGTTTTGTTTACAGGGCCAGAAAGTGAATGTGAGATGTGTTGCTGATACAGATTGCTGAAGTTAAACAAGAGAAGCTTGTCTGATATGAGTCATCACAATCAGGCCACCCACAGAAATTGCCTCAGTTACAAAAAGGGGCTGTGGTTCAGGGTCACAAATGGGAAATAGTTTGGATATAATAAGGAGACAGCATAGATCACAGGTTTCTTTTAATATGTTCACTTCCATATTGACCTGGATAGGCAAGTCCATCTCCATATTCTGCTTTAAACAAAGCAGGACAGGTTAGAAACCATGGTATCAATAAAAATCAGTGCTTCAGTGGACTTTGGAGGTATTTTGATTATTATTCCCAAGACCTTGAACTTATCTAATTCTACCCTATTAATGACCATTCTCACTACTACAGCACCATAAGTTCAATAAGACAACAACCAAGAGAAAAATCACAGCACTGATTTCATATTAGCTGCACCAGTGTCAAGAAGCCTATCCCAAATCAACAGTGTTGAGACGTGTGCTGAAGCATGGGGTTCCAGGCCTCCGTGTCCCACACCACAACTGCCCTACTCAGCCCCAATCTGGATTTCTGATTTTTCCTTGCTACTTTGCTACATGGACCCCACAGATGAAAAAGCAAAAAACAAGATGAAAGAAAAGAGGGGCCAAGATTTAAGCTCAGTAACCTACCTTCCAATATTAACCAGTATATATATGTTACCATATATAAGAACTATAAGTGCCCATCTGCCCACAATGCAACCATATCCTGGGCCCACCTGATTTCATGGCAGCCCCAGTGAGGACCATGCTCAATGTAGTATCCCACATCAAGCACAAACCACCCAGCCACATGCAATTGCAACTCAGAAGTGTAGGAGAATGTACTTGACAGATGGTCTACCCTTTTCACCCTGTGCTGGGATAATTCTGAGGCAAGTTCCATGTTCTTCCAGCAGCAAAACAGCAGTTCAGCAGGACTGCACCCTTGTCACTTCCATGTACTAGTCTGCTAGGAATACTGTCACCAGAAACCACAGACTAAATGGTGCAAATAACAGAAATTTATCTCTTCATAATTCTGGAAGCCAGAAGTGCAAGATCAAGGTGTTGGCAGGGTTGGTTTCTCCTTAGGTTGCACTCCTTGTTTTACAGATGTCTGCCTCCTTGCTGTGTTCCCACAGTCTTTCCTTTGTGAGTGCATATGCCTATGTCCTAATCTTCGCTTCATTTAAGGACAGCAGTTAGGTTAATTTACGGCCCACCACCCTATCTCCAACACAGTCACATTCTGAGGTACAGGGGGTTAGAGTATCAACATATAAATTTGAGGGACATAATTAAGTCCATATTCATCCGAGTCACTAAAAGTTTGTCTTGTAGGCATTTCACCTTCCCCCGCCTAGGTTTTCTCCTCCCACACTCTGCTAGTGTGGATAGCTTCCGAAATAAACTGGGAAAATCTATTTTTGTCTCAAGGTCTATAGTCAAAGGAGCCAAATCAACAGCCTTAAATTCTGACAACAAAATTAACAGTCCATGGAGGAATTAGGAAAGTGTTGGCCATAGACAGGTTATACTCATGATTCCTATAAACCTCTTCTGTAAGTAAGATATCTTCAATGGAGCCTGTTCCTTCAAATCCAGTGTTTTAGGCACTATGATCCAGAGATGAGAAACTGAGACAACCAGATGAGGCAAAGGCACATACATAAATTCACCTGCCTGCCTCAACTCCATCAGCAAAGTTACATTTGGTGTAGAACGTAAAGAGACATTGAAATGTCTCCTCAAGAAAAGATGATGTATGCATAACTAGCAGCACGTGGCTGTGGGATTCCCCTGTGAGGCCCAGCAAACTGCCTACAAAATAGTGAGCACTGTGTCATCCAGGCCCTTATGTGCAATTTCCCAAAAGAGAGAAGTAGGTTTCATCAATATTTTGGCATCCACAGTATTTTTTTCTTTCCTTTGAATTCTTCTCATTTTTATTTTGATGTGATCTCAGATAAAATGCTATATTTTTTTATCACCACTCATCCTGCCATGAATTTCCAGTTATTGTTGTTGTTGTTGTTTTACTGTAAGCTGTTAGCCTAGAAGTGGCCATCTTACCTCTCAAAGGTTTCCCTAAATTGACCTTTTAAGATTATCTATTAAATACTACAGTGACCTGTGGGTGTATCTCAGTTAATGAAGATTGAAACAAACCAAAACGTAAATGATCACCAACAGCTGCATTTCATGATCAATGAACTTAACATGCTCCATGCTTGCTTTTGGATTTAAATGAAATAAAAATAGCTATGATTTAATGAGTTTCCACTCCATGCCAGTCTCTTTAAATAATTATGACATTTAATACTCCAAAACCTGGAATATAGCTATTATTTTCCTTGATGTTTTTAACATAGATAAAGGTATTTGAAAAATATTATTTAATTAATAAATAACAAATGAGATTTGAGCTCACATAAGAGTCTAATTTTTCTTTAGAGTTTCTCAAATAGAAATGGTCATTAAAATTAATTTAAGAAAAAAAAGAAGGAAAAAAAAGAAAGAAAAAAATAATTAAAGAATGTTTCAAAGGTATAGGTGCTGCCAGACACAAAAAATGTTTTGAGATGGATAATAGCCTAAAATATGAAAGGTAAAAATAATCAAAGTTCTAGAATAAGTCATAAAAAAACTATCATCATGACCATTGCATAGGTAGATTTCTTAGCCAAGATTCAAACAATTGAAGAAAATAGTAATACATTGACCATTAAAGAAAAGAATGACAAATTTGGACTTCACTAAAATTAAGAGCTTCTTTTCTTCAGAAGTCACAATGAAGAGAGTAAAAAGAATTGATAAAAAGGTATTTTCAGTACATGCATTTAACAAAAAAGGTTAGATCCAGGCAATAATAATTGTTTCAAGTATTCATCAGAGCAAATCTACTTCCCACTAACTAGAATGACTAAAATTTAAAAGTTGGACAATACCAAGGATTGGAAATGCTGTAGAATAACAGGGACTCTTTTAAGTTGCTGGTGGGATTGTTAAATGCTAGATCATTTTTGAAAAACCATATCTTAATAACTTTGAAAGATAACTACCTATATATTCTAACAACATAGCACTTTATTGTATATACACACCCAACAGATACAAGTGTTACGTCCATAAAAGAATACAAAGGTGCTCATTGCAGCTTTATTCATAACAACTAAAAACTGTAACATAACCCAAGTATTCATCAATGGTAGAATGGATAAATAAATTATGACACATTACGTAATGGAATACTACATAGCTGTGTAAAAGAATAACCACTGAATAATAAACCAGGGACAAATGTCACATATATAATGTTGAGTGAAAGTAATCAAACCCACAAAAGAATACTCATCATATAAATTTATTAACACAAATTTCAAAAATAGGAAAAATAATGGGAAAATAGGTAAATATGCTTATCCTTATAGGAAGAGAGTTTACTGATTGAGAAGGATCAAAACTGAGTTTTTCAGAACCTGAATTTTTTTTCTTTTTTAAACAAGTTCTGGCTCTGTCACACAGGCTGTAGTGCAGTGACCCATCATAGCTCACTACAATGTTGAACTCCTGGACTCGAGCAATTCTCTCACCACAGCCTCCTAAGTAACTGGGACTATAGGCCTATGCCACCCTATCAAAGTCATTTTTATTTTATTTTATTTTTTGTTGAGACAGGATCTCGCTATTCTGTCCAGGCTAGTCTCAAACTTCCATACTCAAGCTTTGCCTCCCCAAAGAGCTGGAATTACAGGCTTAAACCACCATGCCTGGCCTGGAAATCTTAATTTACTTTGACAAATGTTCATACAGGTATATGTAAGTACATATTTATATAGCTTATGTGTACACATGAAAAATAATATTTTTGATTTATGTATGTAAATTACACTGTAATCTTTCCAAAAGAGCACAGTTGCTAGGTATCTTTTTTAGGCCTGCAGAATCAGAAATGGGACCAACTGATATATACACACAAATATATTAAGTATATATATTTTCAAAAAGTTTCCCAAGTGATTCAGGTGATTCTGATACACATTCTTGTTTTCAAATAATTTTATCTCTGGACTCAGATATTTCAAGCACTGTGCAAAGATCAGCCCTCATAAACTGTCTTATGGGACTATTTCATGTACTAGATGAGCTCTCAGGTTTTTTCCAACTCTAAAGGTGTAAATCCTGTGGCATAAAACCACACCAATCAGGGCGGTGCCTGTGGCTCAAAGGTGTAGGGCACCAGCCCCATATGCCAGAGGTGGCGGGTTCAAACCCAGTCCAGGACAAAAACTGCAAAAAAACAAACAAACAAACAAAAAAAAAAAAAAAAAAAAAAAAACACACACACCAACCAGCCAACACACACGACCAACTTAGCATTAAAACAGAGAAGTAGGTGGTTGACTAATATGATATAATTTCAATTATGGCTACCCCAATTTTTTCAAACTAAGTATGCTCTACATGCTATCTTAAGAAATTCAATTTTCCATATTTTGCTTAGCTGCAGGATGAATGGCAAATTCTTAAAGAATGGTAATACATTAAGCTATTATCAATCATTATCATTTCATTACGGGTGTGACAATGCATCATTTTCAATCTGATAGTGATTAAAATTCTACCTTTTAAGAAGAGGATGTGGAGTCAAACATAGTTTGGTGTATAGCAGAAACAACACAGAACTGAGAAAAAGGACTCTGCTTTCTGCTCACACTTACACCACTAATTAACTGTGTGTCTTTAGAAGGTCCTTCCTCCCTCATTTCAACCATCAATAAAATGAGTATTAGAATAGGTCATCTCTTAAGGGTCATGAGACTGTATAATTCTATGAATCTTCTTAGGTTCTGATATTGGGAAGGCAAAAGGTAATCTTGAATTCTGAGGTGAAGGCACTGTTTTTTTTTTTTGTTGTTGTTCGTTTGTTTGTTTTTTATAATTTTGAGGAAGAGAGCCACAAAAACTAAGCACAGTGGCAGGAGGTTGATGGAGAACCCTGAATCCAGTTTCTTTGTTTTCCTTTAAGGCCAGTTTGAGCTCTTATGTAAGGGCAAGGACAATTCCAATTATGTTGCCTTTGTGCGTGTGCTGCTTCAAGTATTTACAGGGTAGAGGAATACACTGGCTTTGTTCCTTAAGACAATTCATGCAGGACGTATTTATAAACCACTATAAAAGTGTACAGGGCAGAATCTGCTAATCAGCCCTCAGAAGCACAGGGATGGACCATACATTCCTGTCTCTTTCACTTACCCTTCTACCAACTCTGTTCACCTCTCCCAGGAGGAGTCCTGGCACTGGGATGAGTCTGGCTGGAAAAAGCTGATACAGGGTTCCTTGGCTCAGGCCTGAACAGAGACTCCCCCATTTTTCTAGACCTGAGCAGGCTCGGGTCCTGATCCCCATTCCCTAGGGCTAAACCAGGTCTCTGCAGGCTGCATTCTCTGGACACAAACAAACTCATAAAAACACAGCCTGACTGGCAGGTATCTCATCTTGGCTGCCTCTCCTGGAGCAAGAAACACCCTGCTGCCCCTCCAGGAGCAGAGAAGTGCACCTCGGATAGGACCATATTCCTCCTATGCAGGGGCAGTTTTGAAATTAATTTCTGCCCACACACAGGCCTCTGGATGATTATGACATATTCCAGATGTACATTCTATGTCCCCCAAACCACATGTCCACAGGATAGGAAAAGCAGCATATAAACCCCTAGACAGAAGGGCCACATGGACTACCCGCCCAGGTCCCCCTTTGGCTGCAGCAGAGGCTTCCTTATATATCTTTCATCTATCTGTAAAATCTGTCCTTTTGCTTATTTGATGGTCCATGGATTCATTCTTTGAATCTCTGGGACTAAGGACTCAGTTGAGAGAGATTCTAGCTACAAAGCCGGGCATTTCTCAAGACCTGGGGGAAGATGTGGTAGTGGAGTGGGTACAAGCTCCTTAGGGCTGGAGTGATAAGACAGCAGCTCAAACAAGGGGAATCAAACAGCCACCTGGAAGTAGTGCTGGTAAAGAAGAAAATTTGAGAGGGAGAGCAAAGGTGGGGTCCAGTTCATAGAGGCTTTCCATGTGAGAAAGAAAATGGCACTCAGTCAAATGACAACCATTCAACTCTGAGGCCCATGAGATTTGCATTCAATTAATACAATCATTCTTGTTTTCCTGAGGAGCCTGGAGTAGACCATGCATCAATTAAGGAGCTGACTGAAAATTAGGGGTGTTTAAACCTCTACTTCCTTACTTCCAATAGATAATCTCAAGACAATGGCAGAGATTTCAGGTTGTGATAACTAAAGAATTATGGAGAGCACATTTTCTTCCCCCACAGTGCCTTTCAGTCTTAGGAAGTCTGCTACTACTTCATTTTTCATGGACTTTTCCAAGAGTAAATACTGCTAACCCAGGAGTCACTGGGCGGGGACTTCTATTTGTGTAGATCCAAGTTCCCTAGGAATTGAATGGAAATCCACAATTCAAGTAGCCCAGAAAATAGTCATATAGCTAATTAATGATAAAAGGTTGCTACCAATCTCAGACAAATAGGGCCTTAACCGAAACTGAGAGGGAAAGAAAAATCTTCCTCCTGTCTCATCCTCATTTGCTCCTAAGTGTTTCAATCTCCCTCTCTCCCATGCCCCTTCCTACCCTACACCCTTCTCCTCTCTTTCTCTCTCTCTTCCTCCCACCCTTCTTAAAGAAATATTTAGTTTATACTTAATAATGAGCCTCAGGAAGCTCACTGCACCCTGTCTGAACATTGCCTGTAATTTAGGGTGAGTTATGTTTCAATTACGACTGTGTTATAGCATACTGTTGAGGACAGGCATTATGTCATGTCAGGGATACAGGCAAGAAAAAATACGGATGCCCCATTACAGGCGGTGATGGAGCAGTTTTAATAATATTGGGGGAAAATGGACCATAAATGCCTTTCCAGCTGCACCATTACTGCACATTAGCAACACCACGTGCTGAATGCAGGGGAGGGAGACTGAAGGAAGAAAGGGGTGACAGGTATGTTGGGCACTGGAGTTTGTTCTCTCCATTTAGAATAAAGAGGCTAAAAGTCCTATAAAAACCATGGAAATCTTGGGTCTTTTTTCTGTGAACAGTGACTTTTCCAAAGATATGAAACACTAACTTTTTAATTTAAAAAAATATCTAATTTCTAGTGAGTTTTTCATTTTTCCGGAGAGGATAACTATTACATGTGTTCTCATTCTCCCTCCCCTTCCCTCTTCCTCACTCTCTGCCTCTTTATTTTCTTGTCACAAATAGCAGCATTGCTCAGAGAATGGTGTGGGATTAGGCTGCTTTGTAATTCAAACCTTTTATTCAGGTTACCCTTTACTTAATAAAGAGGAAAATATGTATTGGATAAATGGCCTTGTTTCGAATGTTTCCAATTGTGAATAGGAGGGTGCCCCCCACACACACAGTACACACACACAAACCTTTCTAAACCATTACTACATTTATCACTTACAATGCAATTTAGCTAATGCTAATTTCTATCCTTCTTTTTTTTTTTTTTTTTTTCTCAAATGGGTAGAAAAGCATATATAGATATTTTTCTTTGGCTTGATTGGGTCTTTTAAAAAGAGGAAGTCACAAAAATGAACAGCCACAGCCAAATGAAGATCTGTGCTTTGAGAACTGGTGGTTTGCAGGTGTTGAGCTCCACAATATACAGTAAGAAAAATGACGATGTGTTTGGCTAGGGCATCCAACAGCTGTTTAACTTTATTGAGTTAAAACAAATACAATCAGTCAGAGGGCCTCTTATTTAATCAAGGAGGAATGGGTTCAGTAACTAAAATAAATGGTATACATGGTTGGTCTAACTTTCCTCTAATCAAAATGACAGTGTAAGTCTAAAATCAAAAGGACGAGATGAAACATAGCAACATGCACAGACAATTACTAGAAAATACAGAGAATTTTAAACCAACTGTGGACGGGAAAGACACATGCTGAAGAAAGATAATTGTGTGTTTAATGACATTTTTTCCTCCTCATAATTTTTCTCACTGGAGAAAATTCAAAAATTTCACTTAAAAATAAAATGCATCTCTGTTATTACTTTAGTTATTTTGATCACTTTTATGATTCTATTCAATGTTTTAACAAAATCATGTATTTATTTATTTATTCATACACTGAAGACTTATTCATTGAGTATCTACTATGCGATGAGCACTGTTCTGCTCCATATGAAGTGAAGACATCTAATTAACAGATTAGACATGGTGAACATCCTTATGGAGTTAACATTCTTTTGGGAGAAATAGACAATAAATAATCAAATATGTGCAATTTTTTTTGTATAGTAGGAAGAAAAATATTGTGAGCAAAAACAGCTTTAGCAG
>CAUYPK010022016.1:0-12244 GCA_963574355.1 Loris lydekkerianus
ACTTTGCTATCAGTTCTATGTCAGGCTTCTTTAGATTTCCGACTTTTGTCAGTTGGGCTTGACCAGATGACATCCATTCATGCCACATCTTTCGCACACGGTCTTTAAAGGGTTTATTTAGACACACATCTAGGGGCTGCAGATGTAAGCCCACCAGGAATAATGGCCAAAGTAACCTGAGATGACTTTGCCAGTTTTTTTATGTCATCAGATATGTGAGCTCTGAATATATCCCAAACCAGCAATGATAGTTTTTTCTTCAAGGCTGCTCCTGGTCCTGCGTTCCAAATTTCTTCCAGCCATTTTTTTGTTCCGTCCTCATCCATCCAGCCTTTTTCATGTATGCGCACTGTAAGTCCTGGTGGGAATTTGACTTTTTTAGGCAAAGTCTTCCTTTTAAAAATGACTGGTCTCAGCTTAGTTCCATTAGCTAAACGTGTAAATGGTTAAAAATCCTGAATCCTTATACTCCAAAACCCCTAATTATAAGGATTCAGGATTTATAAACATTTATTTACAAGACTTTACTGCCTTAAATGGGGTTTTCACTTAATTAGATGTGCCATTAAGTATTGTGGGTTAAATAGTTCAGTGGAATACAGTTCAGTTCAGCTGCCTACCTCTTCAGCTCAGCCCCGAACTTGTGGACTGAGCTGAAGCACCGCCCCCTCAAGCAGACTGTAGAAGACGACTGGCGACTACGTGCATTTGATTAGGTGCTTGTGCACCGAATCAAATAACCTGTATGACCCGAGTATAAGCTGAGTTCGGGTTTCTCGGCACAAATTTTCGGCACAAAAACTCGGCTTATGCTCGAGTATATACGGTATTTTTTCACACATGAAAACAGTTCTATTCTCCAAAAGGTTTGACTACAGTCCTGTATGGCCTTGAGCCAGCTGCCCAAACCATCCTCCGCCAAAGGGTTCAGGAGGAGCCACACATATTAATGTCTTAGCAGACAATCCAGCACACACACATTGGTCTTGGCAATAGACCTGAAAGTTATTCTGTAACTCAGCTTCACCCCCCTCACCTGTGATTCCAGCTTTGTATGGCTTGCATAAGAAATCAGAGAGACAGTCATCTGACAGTGCCACTGGAATGGGCTAGCCAGCCTCTGTCCCATAGCAGATTCTAAAAGGACTTGTCTTGGCTCCAGCCCATCTCCGTCACAGCCTGGGAGAAATCTAGCCCATGCAGAGGGTTCTAGGAGTCTTACCACTCTGAACCGCAAGGACAGGCTCACTAGCCTCCTTCCTATAGCAGATTCTAAAGGGGCCTGTCCGGCTCAAGCCCGCTGGCTGTGGTGGAAACTACTGGAAGACTTGCCCATCCATGCCAACGGGACAGGCTTGCCAGCCTATGCACCGCAACAGATCCTGTCTTGGCACCAGGACCTCCCTGCAGCAGCCCTGGATCTATCCTGTCTGCGGAGGAAATTACTAGGAGACGTGCCCAGATAAGCTTCCTGACCTCTGTCCCACAGAAGTTCTTGAAAGGCCCCTGAATCTCAGCTCAAGCCCCTCTCAGTGGCAGCCTGGGTATAATATTGGCTGCAAAGGGAACTGCTGGGAGTATTGCCTGCCAGTGCCATCAGGTCAGGCTTGCCAGCATGAGTCCCACAGCAGATTCTGAATTAGCTGCAAAACTCAGTTTCAGCTTCTCCTAGCTGTGGAGTGAAAGTGGTTCCATTCATTCAAAATCTCACTAGGATTTGCCAAACTCTGTCTCACAGTATATCCAGGACCTGGTTCTTGGTCCTGGTCCCTCTTGTCTGTAGACAGACAGCAGTTCTATCCACCAGGGAACCCAGGGAAAAACATGTCCTTCAGTACCTCTTCATCCCTGACCTCTGTCCTATTATGGATTGATCTTGAAACAGCCCTATTAATGGGCTTCAACCCTTCTTGACTGCAGTATGAAAGCAAGTCTGCTCACCAAGAAATCTGCTGGCAGACATACTTGTTTGTGATCCTGCATATAATTTTGAAGATCTTAGTCACAGCTACAAACCCTACACAACCTTTGTCCCTCTCAGCCACAGACTGGAGAGTATGACAATCACAGAGACCCATCCAGTGATTCAATGCAGCTGTCCCAGAGACCCCAAGGAAGACAAACCATCAATACACCCAGTAAATGACCTGTTGTCTGTGTTCTCTGAAGCAGACCCTTATCCCAGTGCCAGTTCCACAAACCAGGCTTCTGCAGAAAATTACATCCACTCAAGGAAAAAATAGGACCCACACCCACTAGATGCTCTGGAAATAGGCAAGATAACTACTGTCCCCACTGTGGACTTCTCAGAACTTATGGGATACAGTAAGCAGGCCTAAGAGGGAAATTTATAGCAATAATTGCAAAAATAAACAAATGAGATAATATTAAACTATGCAGCAATGAAAACAATTAATGGAGTGAAGAGAATCCACCAACCAGTAGAAAATATTTACAAATTATATATCTGATAAGTGGCTAATATTCAAAATATAAAAGGAATTTCAACAACCCCATAGCAAAAAAACAAATAACTTAATAAAAAATGGACAAGGGGCCTAAATAGACATTTCTCAAAAGAAGATATACTAGTAGCTAACAGATACATAAAAACTGCTCATCATTAGTAATCATCTGGAAAATGCAGAAACCACAATGAGGTATCACCTCATACTTGTTAAATGGTTATATAAAAGACAAAAGATAAGTGTTTGTGAGGATTTGGAGAGAATGAATTCTTTTGCACTGTTGATAGGAACGTAAATTAATATAGCCACTCTGGAGAACAGTATGAAGGTTCCTTAAAAAACTAAAATTAGAATTACCACATGTGCCAGCCAGCCCATTTCTGGGTATATATCCAAAAGAATAGAAATCATTATGCAGAAGAGTTAGCCATATAATCATATTCATTGTAGTGTTATTTACAATGGCTAAGATATGAAAGCAAACAATGTTTATCATCAGATTAATGCATATGGGAAACATGATATGTATATACAATACAAAAAGGGAAATGGTTGTCACTTGCAACAACGTGGATAAGCTTGAGGATGTTATACTAAGTGAAATGAAACAGGCACAGAAAGACAAATATTTTATAACCCCAGTTATATGTAGAATCTAAAAACATCCAACTCGTAGAAGTAGAATGGGGGTTACCTGAGGCTGGGGGAGGAGATAAAATTAATGGAGGAGAGATTGATCAAAAGGTGTACATTTTTAGTTAAATAGGAGAAATAAGCCTTAGTAATCTATTGCATAAAATGATGACTAAAATAATAACTATTGTATATTTCAAAATTACTAAAAGGGTAAATTTGAAATGTTTTCTCCACAAAAAAGATAAATATATGAAGTGATGGATTTGTTAATTAAGTTTGATTTATTCATTTCACAATGTAAACATATATCAAAACATCACATTGTACCCCACAAATATAAATAATTGTCATCTGTGAATAAAAAATGTTAAAAGCCCTTAAAACTAAAACCAAAATTGACAAAAATTAGCAAGTAGCCTGCATGCATACACACACAATTGGTAACTACATGGAGTGATGAATGTTTTAATTAACTTGACTATGGCAATCATTTCACAATGTATATGTATATATACCAAATCATCACTTGTGCTTCTTGAATGGCTAGAATTTTTATTTGTTAATTATATTTCAATAAAGTTTGAAAAACACTAGCAAACTGAATCTAGCACTGTGTAAAAAGAATTATACTGCATGACTAAGGGTGATTCATTCTGGGTATGAAAGTTTGATTTAACATTTGAAAATAAATTCAATCCAACAAAGCAACAAGCTAAAAGATACAAACCATATATTCATAATGATCATATCAATAGATGCAGACAAAGAATCTGACAAAACCCAATACCTACTCATGGTTTTAAAATTCTCAGCAAACTAGAAGAGAGGGGAATTTCTTCAACTTCATAAAAAATCTACAAAAACCCTTACAGTTATTATCATAATCAATGATGATAGATGCTTTTCCACTGAGAGCAGGAAAAAGGAACAGATGTCCTCTGTTAGCATCTCTACTGAAATTTTACTAGAAGACCTAGCTAATGCAATAATACAAGAGAAGGATGGGGTAAAGGTACACAGATTGAGAAAGTAAAAAAAAAAAAAAAAAAAAAAACCTCTCTGGATACATAGAAAATCTCAAAGAATCAACAACAGAAAAAGATTCTGGAACTAATAAATGATTTTAGTAAGAATTCAAGATACTAGATCAAGAAAAGTCACTTGTTTTCCATTATGCTAATAATATATAATTGAGATTTGAAATTAAAAAGTACAATATCAACAGCATTAACACTAAAGAAAAATAAGTATAACAAAATTTGAACGAGATCCATATGAGGAAAATGCAAAGCTCTATTAAGGAAGACAAGAAAAATCCAATAAATTGGGAGACATTCCATATTCATGTATAGAAAAGCTCAATAGTGTTAATATGTCAGTTCTTCCCAATTTGATCTATAAATTTAGTGATCAATAAAAATGCGTACAAGTTTTAATATTGTCAAGCTGACAATAAAATTTTCATGGAAAAGCAAAAATCCTAGGATAGTCAACAGAAGAATGAAGAAAATGACCAAAGTCAGAGAACCAATCTTACCCAACTTCAAGACTTACCATAAAGCTACAGTAATCTAGGCAGTGTGGTGTTGATGAAAGAATAGACAATGAGTTAAAGGGAACAGATTAATGAGTCCATAAATAGATGTACACAAATACAGCCAATAAATCTTTGACAACATGGAACAGAAATTCAATGGAGGAAAAAAAAACTTTTCAAAAAAATTACTAAAATATTTGGATATTTATATGCAAAAAAATAAAATCTAGACATTTTATAAAAATTAAGTCAAAATGGACCACAAACCAAAATTTAAAAACTATAACATTTCTGTAAGATATGTCATCTGTAAGATGTATTGTCTATAAGACAACATAAGGGAAAATCTGGGTGACTTTTCATTTGGTTGTGACTTTTTATATCCAATATCAGAAGCTTTCATTAAAATTAAAACTTCTCTGTAAGGAGACTATTCAAAGAATGAAAAGACAAAAATTTGTGGAAAAATTTGAAAAACATGTATTGATAAAGGACTGGTATCTAAAATATATATATATATATATATATATAAAAACTCTAAGAACTAAATGAAAAGAAAATAAAAGATCTAAATTGACATCTTACTAAAGAAGTTATATAGATGACAAATAAATGTTTAAAATAAAGAAGGCAAATAAATGTTTAAAATAAAAATTAGTTAACATCATATGTCACTAGGGAATCACAAATTAAAACAATGGTGTGATGTTACACACTTATGAAAGTGGCCAAAACTTTAAAAACTGACAATACCAGTTGCTGACAAGGATGTAGAGCACCAGAAACTTCTCATTCACTTTTGGTGGGGATGCAAATGAAACAAACATTTTGAACAATAGTTTGACAATTCCTTAGAAAGCTAAATGTGGTCTTGCCATATGATTCAGCAATTCTACTCCTAGTTATTTACCAAAATGAGTTTAAACTTAGGTCCACACAAAAATTAGCATGTTAATGTTTATCACAGATTATTCATAATTGTCAAAAATTAGCATCAACCAAGCTGTCCTTCAAAAGGCAAATGGGTAAACAAACTTGGTACATCCATATATTTAAATATTAGTCATCAAGAAAAAAAAATTAATTATCAAGCTATGAAAAGACAGGACAAAATCTTTAATGCATGTTACTTAGTAAAATAAGCCAGTCTCAAACGGCTATATGCTATATGATTCCAATTATATGACATTCTGGAAAAGGCAAAACTATAGAGGCACTAAAAATACTACTAGTTGCCCAGTTGTGGGTGCAAAGGAGAGGGATGAAAAGATGGAGCACAGGGGAATTTTAGGCCAGTGAGACTATTCTGTTTGATGCTATAGTGGGGCATACACGGCATTATACATTTGTATGAACCCGTAGTGCTAGACAGCACAAAGAATGAACCCTAGTTGTGGACTGTGTTTAATAATTTGTATCCTTATATTAATTTTAAATTTAAAAAAATTACTAGTATTGGTTCTGCTTTTGTAAAAAATGTACCATGCTAATGCAAGAGATTAATAATAGAAGAAACTGTAATGGGGGAGAGAGGAGGCATATGAGAACTCTGTACTATCTGCTTAATTTTCTGTAAACCTCAAACTTCTCTAAAAATAATCTGTTAAACTTATTTTGAAAAACCAACAGTCTCCAGTGATACATGCTGTTACCCCCATGTGTCATTTCCTCACAGCTAAAGGTCTCTCTCTTTTTCACGGAAAGTGCAAGGTGTCCTTCAAAATAAATATATATGAGCAAACCATCTGCAGACACACTGAATTGCAACTGGACAGTCCAATTTCCAACATATTTTCTCTAAGAAAAAAATAAGGTTTTAAGTATATCTCTTCCAATTGCTAGTCAATCACTAGTTAAACACAAATCGTCCAGATAAGAATACAGGGAATTAATTCTCTTTTTTCACATCCAGTGAAACATTCAGTAATTTAAAATAAAAAATTGCTTATGAAGAAAATAAGTTCATTTAGAATTATATCTGCAGAATACACTCATCTGAGGTCCATTTTCTTTTCAGAATGTGTTTCTCTCTGATATTGGAGTGATTCTCTTGGGCTTTGCTATGATTTCTCATTTAAAGAAATGCTCTTTGATACACCTTAACGTTCCCATCACCTCTCAGTTCCTTGGAGCAGCTGACAAAAAGGCAGACCCTGTATCCACTTTAACGCTCTTCTGGACAGACTTCTGATTTCACCCTATCCAAACTGTAGGGCTGAAGAAATTGTGAGGAAGGTGAAAATATAAGGCTAGCCAAGGAATTGTTTGTTCAAAGTTGCTCACATAAGCAGATTTTGTTCGAGGAAAAGATATACCTGTCAGATCTCTGGTATATAAGGAATATGTTCCTGGTTATACAAAGTTTGCTGCTAAGTAGCAGTTGCTGGTTTGAAGTTTGCTGGATGGTCTCCCGTCTGTGCCTGGCCATGAGACAGACATAGATTCTAATCCTAGCTCTGTCAGTTCCTGGCTGTGTGACCTCACCCACATGCTGAAAAAAATCATTTCTCTCCTATTCAATTGAGATAATAAGTTTTACTCATAGAGCTATTACAAGAATTTGAGCTAATAAATTTGATATCTCTGTCAAGGTATTCAGTATTTAAAATAAAAATTTTTAAATAGCTGATACTATTTATCTTCCGTACTATCTAGAAGAACGCCTTATAAATACTCAATGATTTGTGAATGAAACAGTTAATTCATCCTAAAAAATGTATCTTTTATTTGCTTAGCAAATTTGGAATATATCCCTTCTCTTTCTGGAGATAAGTAGAAGTAAAGGAATTTTTTAATAGAAAAGGGAAATGGGGAAAGTGGGAAATCATCATAGTTTTTGTTACGGGATAGGTAGAGTGCTAGTTAAAAATGGTTAGCTGTCTTTTTAAATTTTTGTCTGATTTAGACCCAATAAAGGTAAAATTCTGGAAGCTGGGCAAAATAAGATAAAGCATTAATTTCAAATTAGAATATGAAATTTATATAAAGAGCTAACATTGTCCCCCCCCCCCCATTACATCTTACCCTAGTTACCATAAATTTTAACAATATCCAGCTGATCGTTTTCCCTATTCAGGTCCCATATTTACATCTGTCATGATGGTCTCAGTAGAGCCCCTTGAAACAGGGATCATCACCATGACCAGTTTCTCTGGGAAGACTGCATTTAGTGCTGTCCATTACAATACGTACATGATGGGCATTTAGCACAAGGAAAGTGCCCTAACTTAAACAAAAGATGTCTGGCAGGCTATGGGATATCAGGAAGCCCCTTTTTCAAGCCAGAGAATTTGCTGTTTAAAGTCATTTCATTGTAGCCTGTTGAGGCTGGATAGCACAGTAGATCTGCTCAGTTTCCTCATTCTGCTGGTGAAGGGACTGAGGCTACAGAAGGGTTGGGCCAGCTTCCCTTGCTTTGCATACAATAGAATCTTAATCATGCTTGAGTCCAGGTGAGTGACTTTTAGATTGTGAAAGGCTGAACTTTAACACATAGGATCCTTATACATTGAACAGATGATTCAGGGTATTGACAATCACATTACATTTTTTTCTTAACTTCATTCAGTATTGCTTTTTAGTCTAAACATTTTGATGTTTTCAGCTCGTTCTTGGCCTCAGATACTAAGCCACGAGTGCTTTCAGTTTAACTGCTCTTTGGTATACAGAATTCATTCACCATTCAACAACCTTCACCCAGTGTACAACCATACGCCCGGCACTATGGTAGGCACTTTGATAGAGGAGTGAGAAAAAGACACTGTCCCTGCCCACATGGAGCTAGCATATCAAATGTCAGTCCAGTAGGGGAGAGAAATGACAAGGAAACAACTTGATAAACTAAAAAATGGTTTCAGTGTTATGAAGGAAATGGTGCAGTGAGAGACAATGGGTGGAATGATGGCAGCTTCCTAGAAAAAGGCAGCTTGTATGTGAAAAGAAATGCATATAAATAGTCTGGCTTTACTTTATGGAGACTTACTCATGATTTATTTAAATGTCATTTCAAGCCTCAATAGAACACGCTGAAAATTCAAATTTCTTTTCATCCCAAACTTCATTAAGATATAATAAACAAATAAGAATGATTCATCACATCAGCTTTCATTGGTGTTTGTATATTTCATGTGTGGCCCAAGAGAACTCTTCTTCCAATGTGCAGCAGAAAAGAAAAAGAGTTGGACACCCCTAAGTCCTGGGAACCCTCATTGTCTCTCTGCTTCTATGAGTTCTACTTTTTTTACATTCCATATGTAAGTAAGATTGTGTAATACGTGTCATTCTGTGCCTAGTTTATTTCATCCACTATAATAATGTCCTCCAGGTTTATTCATATTGTTACAAATGAAGGATTTCCTTCTTTTTCAAGGCTAACGAATGTTTTATTGTATGCCTATACCACATTTTCTTTATCCATTCACTTGTTGACAGACATTTAGGTTGTTTCTGTAACTTGACTATTGTGAAGAATGTTGCAATGAATATAGGAGTGCAGATATCTCTTCAAGATAGTGATTTCATTACCATTAGATATATACCCAGTAGTGGCATTGCTAAATCGTATAGTAGTTCTATTTTTGATTTTTTGAAGAACCTGTTTGGAGGAACTAATCATTAGAGAAACCTATATTGTTTTCTATAAAGAATGTAATAATTTATATTCCCACCAACAGTGTATAAGGTTCCCCATTTTTCCATATCTTTACTACTTATTTTTCATCTTTTTGATAACAATCACTCTAATAAGTGTGAGATAACATCTCCTTGTGGATAAATTTGCATTTTTAATGACTGGTAATTTGGAGAATTTCTTCATACATCTGTTGGCCATACATATCTACTTTGATGAAACGTTTATTTAATTCCCTTGCCCATTTTTTAATTGATTTAATTATTTGTTGCTTGAGTTTCTTATATATTTTGTTGATTCGTTATCAGATATTTGGTTTGCAAATATCTTCTCCCATTTTGTAAATCGTTTCTTCACTCTGTTGATTATTCTCTTTGTAGTGCAGAGTTTTTTTGTTTGTTCTTGTTTTTTTGTTTTGATGTCATCCCATTTGTCTATTTTTGCTTTTGTGGCCTGTGCTTTTGAATCACAGCCAAAAAATCATTCACCATGATAATGTCGAGAAGATTTTTCCCAATATTTTCCTCTATATTTTTACATTATATTGTTAGGTATTATGTTTAAGCCTTTAATCCATTTTGAGTTGATTTTTGCATACAGTTATGATAAGGATCTAATTTCATCCTTCTGCATGTGATTATTCAGTTTTCACAATATCTTTTGTTGAAAAGACTATCTTTTCTCCAAATGCATTCTTAGCACTTTGTTGAAGATCAATTTACTGTAATTGAGTGAATTTATTTCTGAGCTTTCTGTTGGTCTACATATCCAATGTATGCCAGTATCATATTGTTTGATTAATATAACTTCATAATATATTTTTAAATTGCATACTATAATGTCTTCAGTTTTGTTTTTCTTGATAAAAATTGCTTTGGCTATTTGAAGTCAGTTATGGTTTCACATGAATTTTAATAATAACATTGTTATTTCTATTTCTCTAAAATATTCCATTGGAAATTAAATAAGGATTGCATAAAAGCTATAGGTCGCAGGTAGTATAAATAGTTTAACAGTATTAATTCTTCTAATCCATGAACACAGGGTATGGTTCCGGTTGTTTTTGTTGTTGCAGTTTGCCCTGGGGTGGGTTTGAACCTGCCACCCTGGGCATATGGGGCTGGTGCCCTACTCACTGAACCACAGGTGCTGCCCATTTTTTTTTTTTTTTTTTGTAATTGAGACGAAGTCTCAAGCTATTGCCCTGGGTAGAGTGCCATGGCATCACAGCTCACAGCAACCTCCAAACCTTAGGCTCAAGTGATCCACTTCCCTCATTTTTTCTATTTTTAGTAGAGGTGTGGTCTTGCTTTGCTCAGGCTGGTCTCCAATTCATGAGCTCAAGCAATACACTCGCCTCACCATCCCAGAGTGCTAGGATTACAGGCATGAGCCACCACACCTGGCCTGTTCCATTTTTTTGTGTCTTCTTTAATTTCTTTTATCAATGTTGTTTTATAATGTTTAGTGTACACATTTTTCATCTTTTTATTAAATTTATTTGTAAGTATTTTTGTGCTATTATAAATGGGATTTAAAAATTCTTATTTAAGTAATTTTTCATTAACATGGAAACATAAGTTATTTTTGCATGTCAATGTGTATTCTGAAATTTTATTGAATTTTTGTATGCTAATAATTTTTTGGTGAAGTCTAGTAGTTTCTATATATATTAGATCATGTCATCTGCAAACAAAGATAATTTAACTTCTTCCTTTCTAATCTGGATACTTTTTATCCATTTTCTTACTTACTCTGGTTAGGACTTCCATTTCTATTTTGAATAAATGTGGTAAGTGTGGGCATCCTTGTGTTATTACTAATCTTAGAGAAAAAATTCTCCACTTGATTATATATAGTATTTCTTGGTGAATATATCTTTATGTGTAATCTATTTGAAATTCTGTGGGTGGTTGTAAATTTGAGTTTTTATTTACTTCTCCCAATTGCAAAAGCTTTTATTTAGGTTGTTTCAAATGTTTTGTCCGTTTTAATGTCATGTGTTTTTGTAGCTCCATATCTCAATAAATATTTATTCTACTGTGTCATGGTATATACTGATCGATGGAGAATTTTGTACTTGTACATTGATGCTGTTCATTTTTTTCTACTTTTAATTTTTTTTCTTTTCAGCCTATTACTATATGATGTCATTAAGTGATTTTTGGCCAATTTTTCTCTACGAATTCAAATTGAACCAAAGCGCTGCTGAAACAGCCCAAAAAATTAACCAGGCATTTGGCAATGATAGTGTTAATGAATGCACTGTTCGAAGTTGGTTTGCGAAATTTCATTCCGGAAATTTTAGCCTCGAAGATGAGCCCTGAAGTGGTCGATCTAGAGTAATCCAGGACGAGAATTTGAGGACCCTGCTGGAGACTGACCCATCACATGCGGGGGATGGCGGAAGAACTGGGTGTCAGCTCCCATGCAGTTTTTGATGGTTTAAAATGTATTGGAAAGGTCAAAAAGCTCGAAAAGTGGGTGCCCCACGATTTAAACGATCAGCAGAAATTGTCACATTTCGAGATTTGTTCTTCATTGCTTTTGTGCAACCAAAACGATCCTTTTTTGGATCCATCATCACGTGTGATGAAGAGTGGATTCTCTACGACAATAGGAAATGTTCAGGACAGTGGTTGGACACCAATGAGCCACCCAGGGACTTCCCAAAGGCAAAACCCCACCAAAAAAAGATCATGGTTACTGTATGGTGGTCAGCGGCTGGTGTAATTCACTATAACTTTCTGCAACCAGGCCAAACCATCACGGCAGAGTCCTATTGTGAGGAAATCGATGAAATGTACCGAAAATTGCATCAGCAGCAGCCAGCACTGGTCAACAGAAGAGGTCCGATCCTGCTCCACGACAACGCCCGACTGCATGTCTCACAAATCCCTGTCCGAAAATTAAAGGAATTGAGCATCGAAGTTCTGCTCCACCCACCATACTCCCCAGACCTCTCCCCAACCG
>CAUYPK010022019.1:0-12868 GCA_963574355.1 Loris lydekkerianus
AAAGATCATGGTTACTGTATGGTGGTCAGCGGCTGGTGTGATTCACTATAACTTTCTGCAACCAGGCCAAACCATCACAGCAGAGTCCTATTGTGAGGAAATCAATGAAATGTACCGAAAATTGCGTCAGCAGAAGACAGCACTGGTCAACAGAAGAGGTCCGATCGTGCTCCACGACAACACCCATCCTGCTTTTGACTCTGCATTACATTATGTAGCTGTATTTATTTTACTAAATACCAGATTTGGCCATGTACAATTCTTTAATGTTTGTTATACCCTCAGTATGTCTTAGGGTATTCAAGAAACATTCCACAGACCAGGTGCCCTTTGCACAATAAAGAAAGAAATTGCTTTGCTTACCTGTATGCAGGTATTAAAGAACAATTTAAAGCTTGGTTATAATCTCACTTCATTAAGGAAAGGTTCAAAGAGAAGTTTTAAAAGGCCCTCTGCAAAGAGCCCAACAGTTCTGTAGGACTTAGGAACATGGGTTTTCAAGGGGAACAGCACTTTTAGGAAAAAGTGCCCGAGCTGAAGAGAGAGCAGGAGGGGTTGGCAATAGGTGCAAAGGAGAGACGAGGTAATAATGGGAAATAATAAGTACAGGGCTAGTCTTGGTAATGGAAACAGAGAGAAAGCTATTCATTTTCCTCAGGATTCCCTCTTCCTCTACCAGCAGTCCGGTCATAATTTTACATCACCTACTGCCACATGGAGAAGATCTGCTTAGAGATTGGATTGGGCTAATGAAGCTCCTCTCCACCTCCCAGGCTCAGCAATTCTGCAGGCACATTGATTGCTTTATCTCGTCTACTAGAGAGATATCCTCTGATGAGGGAACAGGCATGCTCACCCAGAATGACTTGCGTCCGAAGTCAGAGAGCAAATCTGGTTTTCCAAGGCAAGATTGATAGACAAGGGCAGAGGGCAAAACATTCAGCCAGCTCCATAACCCCAAGTCTCACGTGGACAAAAATGCACTCAAAGGCCAAGGGAGCTCACACTTAGCCTAGTTAAGGATAAGAGCTGTCTCAAAGCATGGCAGCCTAAATGCCCTCTGGAGATGCAGGCCCAGGGACTGAACTCCCACCCTGCGTGGCAGCTGACGAATCTTCCACCACAATGCTCGCTTGTAAAGTGGAGGGAATGATGCCAGTGCACAAATAAACTTAAGAGAATCATGAACACTGAGGGCTTGTTGGAGCTGTATAACTTTCTGTAGCAAAGGTACTATCTAGGGATGAGAGTACGAAAACCAATGAAGAAGGGAGAAATCACAGAAAACATAGAAGCACTTAATAATTATATTTTGTGAAGCCACTGAAGTCAGCTACAGTGATATACTGAATTTCCCTAACACCATGAAACATCTCTTCCACATTTTGGATCCATTATGCATTTCCAATCTGATTTTTCATAATTTCCCCCCCAGACCATATGATGTCCTGATAATCCCTCCAGAATGTCTACCCAACACTCTCCAGAAAACTACTTCTCTACATGTACCAGTTATTTTAGGTCCAACACAATTCCACTCCTTTCAGTGAAAACGTCTTTTATTTTACCAGTCAATAATAGCTTTCTTTTGTGAATATCTTTTATATTTATTGCTTGAAAAGTCAGTTGGTGATGATGATGTTAACTCAACTCTCAGTACAATTTTATGGCATTTCATGGTTAGATCCTGGGCTTATGTAAACCCTCATAAAATTGGGTACATTGAAACTGTGTATACTAAAAAGAGAAAAACTCAATTTACTGGCAACTTACAGTATTTTTATTTTATGTTATAATAGTCAAATAAATTGTGGTCTATACAATTTTATTTTAAATATTATTAAAGATGTTACTTTATGTCTCAAGATGTTACTTTATGTCTCAAGTTCATTTTAATTATTATGGACACAAAATAGAATTATAAATCTTAAAGACAGGACAGGATTTCAAGAGATTTCCTCGCCCATTTTGTTTACTTTTTGTTGTTGTTAACTTAGAACCCCTGATGTGCTTGATGTAATCCCTTACTCAAAATGTCTGTTCCATACACATTAGTAGAAGATGAGCTGGGTGCAATTCCTTTGAAGATCAGGCCCAGCTTTCCCTGATGTCATATGAAAGCAGCATATGCACCTGGACGGTGGATAGGACTTAGTTGTCTGAATAGTCTCAACTCACACATTGGCTCTTACACTCTGGACATAATTCTCTTTTTATGTCTTGCCACATTGGTTCTGTGTCCTTTATTGTGGTTTACAAATGTAATCTTGGCTTTCCCCTACACCCTGATGCCCAGTCCTGCTTCTGTTGGTCAGCCTTCACTCAGAGCTGAGGGCCTCCCAGTGAGGGAGGTTGGTGGTAAGGGGATGACTGGTGCAGGCAGGCAGTGCAGGTTTGTGTGAACTGCGCATTCTGTGTGTGTGGTGTGGCAAAGGCCCACTGCTGACCAACATTTAGGCTGCCAAAAACAGGAGCAGAGTTCCCTGCTTCCTGCAATGCCCTCCCAAGAACTCTCTGAACCCTCTGCTAAGAAATGGTAGTGCTACTGTATAGGAAAGGGTATTGCTACAGTATTGGAGAAAGGCTTCAGAAATTTCAACCACTGCTGCAGACCTTGTACTTAGGAGTGAATCTTTTGCTGAGAGAAAAGCACTGCATAGAATGTTAGAACAGCACTGCCTAGAATGTAAGAACAGGTTGTTCATCTCACATGCAATAGATGTTTTACTCAGAAGGTGTACTTCCAGTTGAGTTTTTATAAATTACATGATGTTTTAACCATATTAGTGTGTACTTTTTCCTTAATTAATTTGAAAATTAATAAATAAAGAGTGAGAGAGAAAGAAAAAGAAGATAGTGATTCTTTTTGAATAACCTCTATAAGCATATTTTTGCATTTTGATGATAACTGATGATGATTAAATTAGGATGATTAAAAAAATTCAGCATTTTGCCTTTGAAATAATCTTATTTATATAAGATGTGTATGTAAAATAAAATATTCCCCATTGTTTATCAATATAAATATTTACTTTTTAAAGACAGTGTAAACTTTTTAATACAATATAGAATTTGAGATTCAGACTATTAAGACTAAAAGTTAAAAAACAATGGTTAAAAATATATGTCTCTACAAGAATTATGAGGAACATGAATGCTTATGGCTAGAGAAACCCTTCTCTGTAAGCAAGCAAATGTAAAAAGAGTATTGTAGAGAACATGGAGAAATACAGTTTTGTTTTTTGTTTTTTGTTTTTTTTAATTTTTCTTTTGAAACAGTCTCACTTTGTTGCTCTAGGCTAAGAGTGCCATGGCATCAGCCTATCTCACAGCAAGCTCAAACTCCTGGGCTCAAGCCATCCTCCTGCTTTAGTCTCCTGAGTAGCTGTGTAGCTGGGATTAGAGGCATTCACCACAACACCTGACTAATTCTTCTTTTTTTAGTAGAGATGGGGTCTCACTCTTGCTCAGCCTGGTCTCAAACTCCTGAGCTCCAGTGATCCTCCTGTCTCAGACTCCAAGAGGGCTAGGATTACAGATGTGAGCCACCATGCCTGGCTAAGAAATACAATTCTTATTTTGATAGTTCTGATATATGTAATATGAAAAAGTAATGTTTTGCCCTGTCTTTGTCCAATTAGTGTTGCTTGTTATAAGAGAATACCCGAGATGGGATAGTTTATAAAGACCAGATATTTATTTAGCTCATGATTTTGCAGGATGGAAAGTTCAAGAGCACAGCACCACATCTGAGTGACTTCTGTTGAGGACCACGTGCTGGCTCAAAACATAACAAAGAAGATGAAAAGTGAGTGGGTGTGTGCAAAGAGATCATAAAGAGAGAAATGAAGACAGAAGGTCTGGGAAGACAAACTCACTTCTATTATAACTTGTTCTTGGGGTAACTAATCCACTCCTGGAGAATTAGAATTCTCCTGTTCACCAGAGATCAATCTCCTTGGCCCAAACAACTCCCAATAGACCCAATATTCCAACACTATTCCATTAAGGATCATCCAGAAAGGCAATCTCAAACCATAGCAGTCCCATGTTGGCCTATTTACTCATAACCTTTGGCTCCTCACCTCATGGACGACCTAAATCAAAATGCCTTGTCTTTTACTCGGGACATATTGGGGAAGTCCAGCACAGCCTCCTCTGGAGCTGAGGTAATTATGGACTTTGTGCTTGGAAGGAAGAATTTTTGGATTTCTTCGAATTTCTCTTAACTAAGGAAATCTTAGAATAGGTGCAATTGTGGAATAGGGTGATGATTTGGGATTTCCCTTACTGTGCTGCAATTAGCAACCAAGCCTCACATTGGAGACAAATGGTGTTATCATTTATGCCTGGTCTTATGAAAGCTACAATAAAAATATTTGGGCCCAGATAATCTTCAGAGCTTACTTATGGGCAGCAGAGTTGGCTCTCCTACCACTAGGCCACTCAGAAAACCTCTATCTCCTGTTAACATCAGAAGGTTATGGAGGGGAGACAGCTGACTCAATAGGAGTGGCTACAATGCAGTGATTGGAGTGAGAAGTTACCACTTCCATACTCCATGGAGGAATGCGAAGTGCAGGAGAGCCTCTTCAGTATCACTCCTAGTGAGTGGCATCTTATTGAGAGGCAGATCTGCTGAGCTGTGGAGCCCATATAGCAAATATATAGTGAATAGGAGTGTTGTAAGGGATTTTCTAACTTCTAGAATGATCCCTAGAGTTCAGTGGTCTATGTGAATATAGAGACTAATGCTGGACTCTTGTCTGAAGACCTATAAAGCACTGTGACTAGGACCTAAAGCATATTTG
This sequence comes from Loris lydekkerianus, assembly GCA_963574355.1. NCBI lineage: Eukaryota > Metazoa > Chordata > Mammalia > Primates > Lorisidae > Loris > Loris lydekkerianus. The sequence continues at coordinate 4,812 of CAUYPK010022019.1, forward strand.
TTTGTTTTGAGCATGCTGAAGATGCAGAAGAGAATCTCATAGCCTCCAGGGTTCCATGTGAAGGCACACAAGAAGGTAAAGGAGAAGACCAGGTCATCAGGGGAAGGGCTGCTAGTCTTAGTACAGGGAGCCAAGGTTGCCCCTCTCTGAGGGGGGATCTTTGTTCACAAACGGGACCAAAATGAAATGGAGCACATCTCCAGAAAACATGCAGACCCCACACATTTACATGAAGACTATAGTCATTCTGGCTGGAGCAAGACAAAGTAGTTGGATAACAAAATCTCTACCTCCTTGACTCTCCCTTCTAGCTTCTAACTAGGGAGGGAGGGAGAGAGAGAGAAGCTGTTCCAAGCTAAGAGGAGGCTGCACCTTCCCAGACAAGACCTGGAGTGAGAGGAAGACTTAAAGGGCAGATACCAGTCCCCTCCTCTGCTCCAGCTTCTTTGAACCACAACCCGATTGCTTATGAGGGAAGAGAAAGAGATACGTTCTAAATCAGATCAGGGTTTGGAACTTTTAATGGGACTAAACTTTTAAAATGTGAGAGTGATCAAAAGTTTGAATAAAAAAACTGAGATCTGCCTGAGGTGTTAGTAAGTGATCAGGCATTGGACAGAATATAGTTGAAATCAGTGACAGGAGAAAAATAACATTTTTTATTTACTCTTCAATGAATTGAAGCCTCTTAATAAACTGGATAGAGCAGCCTGGCTTGGAAAACAAATAAAACAGAAAACAAAAACAAAAACAAAAACAAAACAGAGTACAGGTCTAATCCAGAGACAGCTACAGGAGAAGCGACACGTGATATATAGGTGTGGGGGTTGAACAAGATGGGCAGGCATTAAATCTACAATCAGTGAGATATACAGATATAAAATGCTAGCCCATCCAAAGTGATAACTTATGTGTATGACTTGAACCAAGGCTTTGCACTCAGGCTCAACCCTTTCTGAATACATCCCTGGGAAGAACATTTCTAGTATTCCTTGTTATTCACAGGTGCCCCCAGTGATGCAATTATGTCTGGTATGCAGTAGGCACAGCAGACACCAACTAAGCTGAATGCATTTAGTTTGCTGCCATGAAGACTCCTGGAGCATCAGCAGAAGAGGAGCTAGTTAGGACTGTGTCACTACTCACACCCAGTGACATCCCACATCAACCGCAGATGGGAAAGGGTTGTGTTTCAAACTGCTTTGAAGTGCAGCACAGAGGGTACCAGAGCTTACGCTTCTATTCCAATGGATTGAATTAAGCCAAGTACTCATCCAACACCATAGACCAACACAGTCAGACCCTAGTGGGAGGCACCCCTCCTGGAGGTCAGTGACCCTCAGGGTAAGGATCCCTGATCTGAACATAATCCACACACCTCTGATTACTGACACTAACATACACAGCAGCTATTAAAAAACCTTTCCCCTTGGCTGGGCTTGGTAGCTCACATCTGAAATCCTAGTACTCTAGGATGCCAAGCTGGGAGGATTCTGAGCTCAGAAAATCTAGTCCAGTCTAAACAGAAGCAAGACTCAGTACATACTAAAAATAGAAAAATTAGCTTGGCATTATTGCAGGTGCCTGTAGTCTCAGCTTCTTGGGAGGCTGAGGCAGGAGGATCCCTTGAGCCCAGGAGTTTCAGGTTACTGTAAGGCTGATGCCACTGCACTGTAGCCTGGAAAACAGAGTGAGAGTCTCTCTCAACAACAACAACAAAGGAAAAAAACAACAAACAAAAACAAGACAAACAAACAAAAAAACTTTTCCCAACATTCCTCTATTTAATTCAAGCCTCATTCAAATTTGCTAAATACTCCTATTAGTATCAGGTATTCTGAAGATATCTTGAAAAATCCAAGGCCTTATTTAAAGAAAGGCCATTGAAGTGAATATGTTATAATGTTATTAGTGACAGTTTTTCAGAAAAGAAGTATCTTAGACTATTTAAATCATTGGCAAAACTAGTGTTTATTATTTGATTTTTAGACTTACTCATTAGTTTATATTTGGAATGTTATATAATAATTCAAAACAAAAACAAACAAAAACAAAAACAAAACAAAGCAAAACCCCAAATTTAATTTTTCCCAGTTAATATCCTCATGTATTTGCAAGATCGCCCTGTTTTGTTGGATTTGTAGCAATACTGCTTCTTGTCAACTCAAAAAATGATTTTTTTGGGAGCTCATTTTCCTCACATGTAGCATGAGAAACATAATGTATGTCTCATTTCTATGACTGGGTTATTGTATGGGTCAGGTACACCAGTATAAGTGAAAGTTTGTTATAAACCATAAATCCATTTATATATTTTAGCATCTATATGGTATGAAGGTGAAGTTGATTGTAATATGCTTTTATTTTATGCCTTAATTGGTTTATTTGCACTTCACACATGTTTTATATAGTTAAGACTAGAGGAATTAATGAAGAATATTATATTGTTTTCAGGCAAGTGTTTGGCTATTGGAAGTTCCATTTCATGTCTTTAAAGAAATGAACAGGCTGATGTTGCTGAAATTCTCTTCGCTCTGTTTTATTTAAAGGGACTGAAATTAATTCAACCTTCAAGGATGAATGATCAAAATCTTTAGGATCCACTTCTTTGTTAGATGGGCATATAAACACAATAATGAGGATGAAAGGGACTACTCAACTTAAGACAAGGCAGAATTTGGGGGTATTATTGAGATAAATGGCTGAAAAAGATTCTGTTACACCAAGATTAAATCACAACACCCAGAACAATTATTTCTTCAATGTAGGGCATGAAATAAAATTGTTCAACTATTACGAAAAAACAAAATGCCATAACAAATATACCGACATGGTGTTTTTCATTCAAATATTGGTCATATATTTCTCAGAGTCAGTATACCCTGCAGTAAAGAGATCATATAATATGTTTGTGTGTGTTTATTCTCATCACTCTACTCACATATAATCAATCCATTTCCTTTAAAGGACAAACCATAAGTTTTCCTTTTCCTTGTTAAAGTTGTCTTTCTCTACTTCCGTCTCCCCATATTTCTTTCTCTCTTTCCCTTACCCACTATGAATTCTTAAATTTCTTTATCATTAGAAACAGTTTTTAATACTTTGTGTAATCCATGATACTTTTTAAGTATTTAATTAAATATTATTTCATATTATATCATAATTATCAACATCTTCTACATAACTTTTTTGTCTTGATGAGATTTTAGACACATTTTATATAAGGCTCTATCTAGTTCATTCCACTTTTGTATTCTGTTGTTTGAATTTACATTGTTTATTTGTATGTTCTGCTTTTGCTTCTGAGATTTATCTATACTAAGAAACATAACTAAAGTTCACTCATTTTCATATCTGTAAATTATTCCATTTAGAAATGCCCACCAACTTACCTGTAATAGAGCAGAAGTATATTTTCATTGTGTCAATGTTTTTAAACTTAATTTTTATTATTAAAAACCAGGAAGCAATAATCACCCATGAACATATTTCTTCATTATTCAGTAGTCCATATCCATTTCTCTACTTATTAATAATTCAAATAAAATTTGTCCCAAATTGGAATTTAAAAATAACATAATTTGTTATTTTTACATTTTTGGGCATGGAGGGGGGGTTAGCATTTGTTAAGCCAATATCTCGTGATGTTAGTTTTCATTATTACAACTCAGATTCCATTCAATAATTATGATATACTAATTTTCTCATATATTATTACTTCTATAATTGGGCTATTATCTTATTATAGTTGATGGAAACTTACAATCATGCTTTATCACATGGCAGGTGTGACAGGAATTGTGCTATATGCCTGTGTAATAGTTTATAACTGAGAGCACTGATTTTCAGCCAAGAAAGGATTTTAGGTGTGTCATGAAAATTTTTTTTTTCTTAGTGGGAGCTCTTTTATTTATTTATTTATTTATTTATTTATTTATTTTATTGTTAAATCATAGCTGTGTACATTAGTTCAATTGCCTGTACCCATTCTAAGATGCACTATAGATGTCATGAAAATTTTTAAAAATCATTAAATTGTTTTTGAAAGAAGTTCAAAGCACAGTAAATATTAATATATTTTTGTTTTCACTCTTCTTTTTTTTTTCTTTAATTGACATAATGTAAGTGTGCCACAAAAGTTTAACAATAGGTTCATGTGTGCAGTGAGATAAAAAAAAAAAAAAAAAAAAAAAGGTAAAAATACTGCCTTAGAAGAATGAGTAGCATATAGTTAATGTCCCTAGTGGCATGAGAAGATAACCAGCATTACTTAAATTCTGGTCAACACATTACTTCAAAATCATTTGAGGAAAGAATATGGGTCCCAATACTTGTCTGAAAGTGTTGAATTGGTGCCTTCTGCTAAAATCAGCAAAGTGTCAACATTAAAACTTTGAAAGTGCACTGCTGGTGGGAATGCAAACTATTAATAATACATTCCTTTTGGAAAGATGTTTGGAGATCATTTAGGTATCTAAAATTAGACCTGCCATTTGATTCTTTAATTCCTCTACTAAGTATATATCCAGAAGACCAAAAATGACTTTATAACAAAGATATTTGCACCAGAATGTTTATTGCAGCACAATTCATGATTGCTAAGTCATGGAAGAAGCCCAATGACCCATCAATCCAAGAATGCATCAATAAATTGTGGTATATTATGCATGGAATATTATGCAGACTTAAAAAGATGGAGACTTTACCTCTTTTATGTTTACATGGATGTAGCTGAAGCATATTCTTCTTAGCAAAGTACCTCAAGAATGGAAGGAAAAGTATCCAATGTACTCAGACCTACTATAAAACCAATATGTAAACAATCACACTTTTCTATGAAAGCTATAACCCAACTATAGCCCAAGAAAGAAGGGAAAGAGAAGGGGGAGGGAAGGGGAAGGGGAAAGGATGGGTGGAGAGAGTGTAATTGGTAGGACCACACCTATGGTGCATTTTACAAAGGTACAAGTTGAATCTACTAAGTATAGCATATAAATGTCTTAATAGAATAACTATGAAAATGTGGTGAAGGCTATGTTAACCAGTTTGATGGAAGTAGTTCAAATTGTATATAAAACCATTGCACCCCATAATTGCATTAATGTACACAGCTATGATTTAATAAAAAAAAGAAAAAAAGAAAGAAAGAAAGAAACTTTAAAATTGGATATCAGTTGCTTGGGTGAAAATCCTGGAGATAAGAATGAAGCGTGTTTTAAGAAAATGGGAATTACTGACACTATTAATGATACAGAGAATGATATTGTAAGGAAAAGGATGGACATGGATGTTTCTGAATGGAAGAATGATTCAGAAGATTTAAACACTGACTGGGAAATAAATATTTTTGGTACTACCTTAGCCAAATTACTTCACTTGTATTTTATTTTCCTTTATATTGATGCACAAGGTATGTGCTTGTGCAAGTGGGTGCCCAGCTTAGCATAAAGGAGTTTTGATACATTCAAATATTGGATGTCAACCTTATATTTCAAAATTGGATTTGGTATTCAAAGACCTTAGTTCTACCATGTGAATTTTATGACAAATTTACAACCTAGTTGAATTTGGAAGTCCTTCAGTACATATTTTTGGGAGAAATTTAATCTTATATTTTTTTCCATAAAGTTTTACAATTTTATTATAAAGTTCTGTCATATTTTTGATGAAATTAATATATCTTAGATATTACCTTTTTATTTAAAAATGTGTCATTTAAAAATGTTTTGTAATTGCTGAGATAAATGAATAACATTGGTTTTTATATATGGAATGAGAAATAAGCAGCCTTGATGAATTCAGTTATTAATTCTAATTGTGTGTCTACTGATCAGCTTAGATTTTTTGCATAAGCAATTATAATAATGAATTTCTTTCTGATTTTCTGATTTATTTATTTTTATTATTTATTTATTTATTTATTATTGTTAAATCATAGCTGTGTACATTAGTGCAATCGCCTGTACCCATTCTAAGATGCACCATATGTGGCCCCACCCATTACCCTCCCTCCACCAAAACCTCCCCCCTCCCTTCCCCTTCCTTGGCCCTTTCCCCATAGTCTTGTGCTATAATTGGGTTATAGCCTTCATGTGAAAGCTATAATTTAACTTCATAGGAGGGCTGAGTACATTGGATACTTTTTCTTCCATTCCTGAGATACTTTGCTAAGAAGAACATGTTCCAGCTCCATCCATGTAAACATGAAAGAGGTAAAGTCTCCATCTTTCTTTGAGGCTGCAAAGTATTCCATGGTATACATGTACCACAATTTGCTAGTCCATTCGTGGGTTGATGGGCACTTGGGCTTCTTCCATGACTTAGCAATTATGAATTGGCCTGCAATAAACATTCTGGTACAGATGTCTTTGGTATATTGTGACTTTTGGTCTTCTGGGTATAAACCCAGTAAAGGAATAATAGGATTGAATAGCTGGTCTATTTTTAGGTCTCTAAGTATTCACCAAACATTCTTCCAGAAGGAATGTATTAGTGGGCATTCCCACCAGCAGTGTAGAAGTGTGCCCTTTCCTCCACATCCACGTCAACATTTCTGGTTTTGGGATTTTGTTATGTGGGCTACTCTTACTGGGATTAGGTGATACCTCAAAGTAGTTTTGATTTGCATTTCTCTGATGATTAAGGATGATGAGCTTTTTTTCATGTGTTTGTATATTTTGTGTCTGTCTTCTTTAGAGAAGTTTTTCTTTAAGTCCCTTGCCCACCCTGACATGGGGTCACATGTTCTTTGCTTGCTAATAAATTTGAGTTCTCTGTGGATGCTGGTTATTAGACCTTTACGGAAGGTATAACCTGCAAATATTTCCTCCCATTCTGAGGGCTGTCTGCTTGCTTTACTCACTATGTTTTTGGCTGTGCAGAAGCTTTTTAGTTTGATCAGGTCTCAGTAGTGTATTTTGTCAAATAACGGTAAGCAGCTGGACCCATCTCTTGGTTCTCTATTCTGTTCCAGACATCTACTTTTCTTCTTTTGTCCCACTACCATGCTGTTTTGATCACGATTGATTTATAGTACAGTCTCAGGTCTGGTAGCGTGATTCCTCCTGCTTTGTTTTTATTGCTGAGTAATGTTTTGACTATTCGAGGTTTTTTTCTGATTCCATATAAAACAAAGTATTATTTTTTCAAGATCTGTAAAGTATGACAATAGAGCTTTAATAGGGTAGGTATTGAATTAAAATTATATATTGCTTTGGGCAGTATGGACATTTTAACAATGTGGATTCTTCCCAGCCATGAGCATGATATGTTTTTCCATATGTTAAAGATCTCTTTGTAGAGATCTTTCACGTACTTTGTTAGGTATACTCCCAAATATTTCATCTTCTTTGTCACTACTGTGAAAGGAATAGAGATCTTGACTGTTTGTTTGGCTTGGTTATTGTTGGTATATATAAAGGCTACAGATTTATGGGTGTAGATTTTGTAGCCTGAGACATTGCTATATTCCTTGATCACTTCTAAAAGTTTTGTAGTAGAATCCCTAGTGTTTTCCAGATATACGATCATATCATCTGCAAAGAGTGAAACTTTGATCTCTTCTCACCCTAGGTGGATACCCTTGATCGCCTTTTCTTCCCAAATTGCAATGGCTAAAACTTCCATTACAATGTTAGAGAGCAGTGGAGACAATGGGCAATCTTGCCTGGTTCCTGATCTAAGTGGAAATGATTTCAATTTAACTCCGTTCAATACGATATTGGCTGTGGGTTTGCTGTAGATGGCCTCTATTACTTTAAGTAATGTCCCTTCTATACCAATTTTCTTAAGTGTTCTGATCATGAAGGGATATTGGATATTATCAAAGTTTTTTCTGCATCAATTGAAAGAATCATACGGTCCTTATTTTTAAGTTTATGTGTTGAATTACATTTATAGATTAACATATATTGAACCAGCCTTGAGACCCTGGGATAAATCCGATTTGGTCATGGTGTATAATTTTTTTGATGTGTTGTTGGATTCTGTTTGTTAGGATCTTATTGAGTATTTTAGCATCTATATTCATTAGTGATATTGGTCTATAATTTTCTTTT
>CAUYPK010022025.1:0-20000 GCA_963574355.1 Loris lydekkerianus
CTGCTGCTGTGCACCTCGGGGCACCTCCACACCAGCGGCATGGTTCCCTTTCAGCTGACTGTCCTCTCCCCACTCCTGTGCTGCAGAATCAGCACTGACCAGCTGCAATCTAGGCACTGTCTACACCCCTTCAGAAATCACCCAAGAATCTGGACTACTGGGGGACAGGCCTCCAGACCTCAGAGTGAGAGTGGAGTGGAGTTCAAGGAGCTCAGAATTGCAGGTAGAGAATATATAGTTTTATACAGTTTTATGCCTGGCAGGAGAACACCATGTCACCTTAGTATGGAGGTATGTCCAGTTTTTAGAGGGTCTCTCTTGTGAAGTGTAGTGGGAGGACCTTTGAACTCTGTTCGTTTGTTTGTGGGTAACTCCAAGCTGTTCTCATCGGGGAGGAGATACCTGTCCGCTTGGAGATGGATTTTGTACCTTTTGTTTGTATCCTTGGGGTCTCAGCTTGCCTCAGCAGGGTTGATGTGTGTTCATCAACCTTCTCTCTTGTTGCAGCTCTAATCCACCACGTTACTTGCTAAATTTCTGTCCTTTAAATCTCCTTGTGGACAGGAGCCTCTGTGGAAACCTGGCTTCAGTCAGCCATCTTGTCTCTGCCCCCTTTTATCTTTTTTTTGAGAAAGAGTGTCACTTTGTAGAGTATGTAATAGCTCACAGCAACCTCAAACTCTTGGGCTCAAGCAGTCCTCTTGCTTGAGCCTCCCCAGTAACAGGGCCTACAGGTGCCAGCCACAATGCCTGGCTATTTTTAGAGATCGGGTCTTGCATTTGCTTAGGCTGGTTTGTACCTCCTGAGTTCTGGCAACCCACCTGCCTGGACCTTTTAGAGTGCTAGGTGTGAGCCATGCACCTGGCTAATGCTAACTTATTGAAATGATATATTAAGCATCATTATTTTTGTCATAAACTGTCTTCCTTTGGATTGCTTTCTACATAGTTCATATTTTTCCTTTGATTTCCTTTTCAGTCTAAGGAGATTTTTGTGTTTCAGGCATATAATTGGGTTTAGTTTTTAAATTTGATCAGATGTTTTTGTTGCTAAAAAGGAAAATTTTACCCAACATTGAGTACATGATTGATATGCTTTATATTTCTTCATTTTTTATCTTTCTTCCCCTTACACTTTTTCATATTTTTGATACTTTTTTCAGTGATATGTTTATTCTTTGAGTGCTTGTTGATTCCTAAGAACTACCATAATTTACCATTTCTGCTATTATAATATAAAACATTTCTTTTTACTACAATTTGAAAAAAATATCAACATTCTCTTCTCCTGACTAAAATGCATTGTTTCCTTGTTTGGTGTGCATTTTAAACAATGACTTTCTGTGGTGCAATGACTCAGTGTGGTGCATCTCCTAAATGAAAACCTTTTTTCAGCTCTCAGAGCGTTTTTACAAATTTGTATTTGGTCTACAGAGGGTTAAGAAACAGTAACCACTGTAATACATCTACAGCTCTTTTGGTCTTTTTAATCTTTGCATTTCTTTTACAAACAGGTACTTTTCTTCTATGTGATATGCAAATCTCCTAGCTCCTAAGAGCAACTGGATAGGGATATATGTTTCATCTTAAAACAAAGACTGAGAAAAAAATAATAATATGATAAAGTTATTCAAAGGATTTCAGAAACAGGTGTTCTAAGTCTACACTAATTGGATTTTAGTTAATTATTCCTTTCACTTTAGGGAATATAAGTAAGAAATGTAAAAAAAAAAGAAAGTACCTGAAAAAAAACTTCACTGACATGCTAATTGCTGTAATATTATTTAATGTAGGTTTAAAAAAAAAAAAAAGGGAAAAGGGAAACGAAAAAAACACCCACCTTAATGTGACCAAAGTCTTAATTACCTTTTTCATTTCTAGATTTTAAGATAAAAATTACAGGCTTTCCCACAGACCACACATTTCAGCGTGACACACTATAGGTTTTCATCTGCAGGGTGTCCCAAAAGTCACCATCCATAAAAAAAATGGAAATTGTAGCTAAATATACCTTTATTTACAAAACATTTATTATAAAATTGTACAAAATATTTACAGAATAGTCTCTGTGTGGTTGACCACCTCTTTGTAAAATTTTGTAATGGGGGCGGCTCCTGTGGCTCAGTGAGTAGGACACTAGCCCCATATACCGAGGGTGGTGGGTTTGAACGCAGCTCCAGCCAAACTGCAACAACAACAAAAAAATTGGGCATTGTGGTGAGTGCTTGTGGTCCCAGCTACTCGGAAAGCTGAGGCAAAAGAATCACCTAAACTCAGGAGTTAGAGGTTACTGTGGCGAGTGACGCCACAGCACTCTACCAAGGGTGATTAAGTAAGACTCTGTCTCTTAAAAAAAAAAAAAAATTTGTAATGAATATTTTGTTAATAAATGTACCCTTAGCTACAATTTACCATTTTTCTTACATATGGGAATGTTTGGAGAAAATTTTGGGACACCCTATATATGTAATTTTAATTTTTCATTGCCAATGCATAGAAAATCTGTTTATAATTTAAAGACTGGATTTCCCGCTAACCTTAGGAAGACCGTTGCAGATCTCTCTTGGACTTTAAGTCAGGTAGTCTGCTGCTGTTTGATTTTAGAAAAATTATGTATTCTCCCTCATGTCATTTTCTCCTTTGCAAACAGAAGAGTAATATTTATGTTACTCTTTGTTTATATGGTAACTAGTATTCTTCAAGAGTGTGGATTTAACAACAAATGTACTAAAAAAAATAGAATTTTATTTGTGAAATAAGTTCAGAATTTAAACTTCATGAAGGCTTGGATTATTTTATTGTTGTGGTCATTAACTGCTCTTTTCCTAAAACATGGGATCATGCCTGGTGCATAGCAGCTCAACTATGACTTGGACTTCACCTAATAGACACAAACAATGCAATCTAATCACTTGTACCCTCATACTAATCTGAAAAAAAAAAAAGGAAATTTTTCTGGTTGATGAATGAAACATATTGAAGGAAATCAGAAATAGATTACTAGAATCAGGACACCAATTCATCTAAAAGTAAGTATTTGATATCATAGATACTGGTAAAAGAGGAATGAAGGAGCCTTTTGTGTATGACAGACACTTTAAGTTTGTGAACTCCTACTAGAAAAAGTGCTACATACCTTGTTGCTAATTATCTACAGTTGCCTTTGAAGTACTCCATTGGCCATCTGGTGATTCAGCAATGAGGTATGTAGCACTTTGTCTAGGATTGAGTTCATAAACTTAATTGTCAGAACTTGTATATTGAGCTCCAGCTTCTTTTTTTTTAAATTTATAAAATCAAATTGGATTTATGGCTTCATAATAAAGAGGTTGTTCATTAACTTGATTGGTGAAGGAGGAGAATTCAATGGCTAAGTGAAATAAGTATGTTCATGGAACAAACTGCTTAATAAACATTTGTTGAATGAATGTAAATTTATTATATTATATAATTTATTATATTGTTGAATAAAAGTGGGATTCATATATTAGGCATTTTTTTGCACCTGGAACAGTGCAATATCATTCCATACTCAGTCTTCATATGTCTTGTGAAGGTAGCTATTTTATCCCTGCACTCATTTTCATATTTTAACTGTCTCAGCATTGACTTAAATCAACAATTTAATTCTGAGTATTAGTTCTAATAATAACACTCTACTTTTGAAGGCTTGAATTTTCTAACCAGTTCTGTGTAAGATATTCGGGGCAAAATAGACATACCACCAAATATGTTATTACTGCTAGAGAATGTATGAAAAATGTTTGAAACTTCCTTGATGTCTTTTCACCTTTAAAAAATTAATTAACTTTTTTTTTATTTGCTGGGAATTCATTGAGGATACAAAGATCTAGGTAATACTAATTGCATTTGTCAGGCAAAGTTCCTCTTATCAATTTATTATAAACTTTTAAAATAAATTAATATTTGCAACATAGTTGAAATTAATATTTGCAACATAGTGAAAATAATTCAAGTGGTTCAGTAGAATCTAAAAATATATGTTTAGTAAAAGACAACTCCCTATGTCTTTGGTCCCATGTTCATAGAAAATAATTCCTTGTTTCCATTACTAAATTTTTTTTCTGAATTCCATCATATTAAAAAAGTACTATTCACTTGTTTCTTAATTCATCATTTTGCCAGTATTTTTGAGTACTTTTACATGTTACTAATGCTGGAAACTTGAGGAATTCAATACATTAGTTCCTCCTCTCTGGCTTTTCAGAGCTAAATTTTAATAATTATATTGTCATTTTCACATTATAAAGTTTGATGTGTAACTATGATTAAAAATTCCAAACTTGACCATAGGTTGAATCTAAATATAATCTCTAATAGAAGTGATATTTATAGTTTTATGCTTATATAACTATTATTCAATGTTAAATCATGTTAAGAATCCATAAAGAAGAAATAATCTAAAAAGTGTCAGAGTTATTCAACTTTTAAGTTATTTTAAAATTTCTTCACCACCTCTGGATTATAATTTATGGAAACTTTTTCATACACCTTATGTGACTGGATTTTCCAGTGTTTTGTTTTGTTTTGCTTGTGTGTGTTCATTCCTTAAATGGTCATAGGAAATAAGATTTTCCTATTGTGCTGGTTCAAAAATAATTTTGTTCCAATCCTTGATTAACAGATTGTCATGGCCATAGAATTATAGGACCCAGGCAATTTTCTGTCAGCATTTTGAAAGCATAAGTATAGTGTCTTTTAATAAAAATTGTGGTTCAGAAAAATTTATATATTGAATCTCTTTGCTTATTAAACAATATTTCCCCCCCGATTGTAGGTACTTTCTCATCATCTTTGGAATATTAAAATTTAACCAGAATTTACTTTTTAATTGTGTACTTTAATCCTCCATTCAACTTGACCTATGATACATCAGGTATTTTAATTCTGAAGACTTTTTCTTCAATTAGTGAACTTTTCAATATTTAATATTTCTTTGGGCTTTTTTCTTCCCTCTGTTCCTTCCCTCCTTTCCTCCCTCCCTTCCTTCCTTCTTTTCTAACATATTCGTTTTTTGCACTCTGTCTCTCACACTTCCTGCTTATTTGCTGGTGTAATTCTTTACTCTATTCCCTCTACCCACTGAATCCTTTTTTATATATTTGCACTTTAAAATTTTAAAAAATTTCTCATTTTAAAATTAGTTCTTGCCTCTGTAGTTGTGTGTGTGTATAAAGAATGGAAATATCCCCTTAGCTTTCTTTAATAACGTGAACCATATATTTGAAAGAAATTACATCTGTTTTTTGAATTCTTATTCCTTTCCTAGGAGAGTGATACTACATGTTTATTTTGATCATTCACTTTCATGCAATTAGATTTACTCTGGAATCAGATTTCAGGTCAGATTCTGTCTTTGCTAGTGATTGGTTAAGAAACCAAGGACAAGTTACATAACCACTCTAGACGTCAATTTCTTTATATAAAAAAGGACAGTAAGAGTGATGTTCTGAATGATTTTGTAATAATTTAACATATATTCAGCACACGGTCCATTCTAAATTTTATGTCATCAGTGGCATAGCTATAACACCTTATTTTCCAAGTTATAATGTATTGATGGGCCTGGTCTAATTCTACTATGAACTTAAACCTTTGATGCCACCTATTCCTATCAAATATTTAGGGTTCAGCAAATTTTTCTGTGAATGAAGATAGTAAATGTTTTTAGCTTTGTGGGCCCCATGTTCTCTGAAGTGACTATTCATCTCCATTATTACAGCAAAGAAACAGCCCTAGACAATGAGTATTGCCTCAGTTCCAATAAATGTCTACCAGGGACAGGCTGGATTTGGCCGACAGACCTTTGTGTGCCTACCCTAGAACATATCACTTAGAATATATCATGAAGTAGCATGTTCTTCAGAATTACCACTGAACTTACAGTTGGAGTCAAAGATTTTAATTTTATGTGCATTATCTGGAATAAGTCATATAATGTTTTTAGGCTTCATTTTTTGTCCAATACCTAAATAAAAGGGAATAAATCGTAACTTAAACTTGTTAATTTCCAGCATTATTATTCTGAAAATTAAAGAGGCATTTCAATGGAAAAATCTTAATGCTCAATATAAAGTAATGAAATCTATCATTATTTGTGTCATATCGTAACTGTGCAATCTAGTTGATGTTGCTTTTGAAAGAAAGGACTTGATCTAATGTGTGTTTCAGCTTATTGGACTAAAATAAACTTTACCATGATATTTCTGCTGTTTCAGGAATAATAACTTACTGATACATAAAAAAATTACATAATACATAATGAAACATGTTTTAATGGGTCTTCTATTGTATTTGAAAAATGAATTAGGAACACTCTGCTTTGGGTTTCTTTAATTAACTGAAATTAGGTTTAAAACAAGATGCTGGAAGGGTCTGTAAAATATTTATCACTAAATATAAAAAAGTAAATTTCAAAGGAAGCAACAATACAAGTTACAATGGTAAATGCAGCTTATTTTTGAATCATCATTTAAATCTAGATTTTAGCACTTATTACGTATTGGTAATTAAAGGTAACATACGTGCTTACTACTTTTCTGGGGCATTTTGGAACAAAAGGAAAGAAACATTTTATTCAAATTGAAGTTTGAAGCCAAGTCTTGATATTTTTCAAAAGTAGCATGAATAATACTTTTGTTCCATTTTTTTTTTCACATGCTTACTTAAATTTGTAGTAGTCTTTTTACTATGTAGCCCTGTCTCCCTCTCTTGATCCCTTGGTTCCTCCCTCCCTTTCCCTGTTCTTTCCTGAGACAGGTGTTAATTGTGCTGGATGGAATATATTACGTTGTCTCCAGTTTCTGGGAATAGAGAACAGTAACGAGAAGTAAATGGGCAATTGCAATGCATGGTGAAGCACGCTATGATGTAGAGGCTGACTATGGATGCCTTAGGAGCAATAGTGAAGAGAAAATATTCTGGCATGATGACACTAAGATGAGATCTAAAGATCATTGTGAAGATGCTAGTTGAGTACAGGAGGGATGGAGTGATGAAGATCCATTTAAAATCACATGAAAATCAATTGAAATGGGTTCATATGCCACAACTCTGAGGACCTCCCTCAAAATGGGCAGAGGTTTGGAAGTAAATTGTTGACGCAGATTAGGTGGAAAGAATATATGTTTTGGAGGAAGGCAATCTAATTTGAAAGCTGGCTTTACTTCGGCTTTGTGACTTTGACATATTATTCAACTTTCTTATTCTCAATTTCTTCATTTGCAAAATGAAGGTGATGATATGATATGTATTTTAAAGGAATGTTGTAAGGATTAAACAAGATAACCACACAAAAATTGCCTACCATGGAATTTATGTTCAATATCTTTTCCTAGTCATAGGGAAAGGTGAGATGGCATATAAAAGTATAAAGTCTCTAGCTATAAGTAGAATGCCCAGAGATCGGTAATGCAGAGAAATTTGACAACTGTCTTCTTCCTGTTCTTCCTCCTTGCTTCTCCCTCCTTCTTTTCCTCCTCACAGTTGTATTTCTGAATCAGAAATAGTTTCTTCTTCTGAAGTTTTAACTAAAACATACTGGAAGGAGGCACTTTCTGGCTGTGTTTCCACAGGTCCAGTAAGAGTTGATATGGCATAATTCTTGGTTATGATTAGAAAAACAAATACGAAAACAGGAGAGTTGACGAGCTGGATGTGAGGCTAGTGCACTGTTTTACCAAGGTGCAGGGCATTTCAAGCAGGGCTGGAGTTTTGGTTGTGGGGGTGCTATCAGGAGCACCCATAGAGAACCAAAGTATGCCTTGGGCAAAGAGCTCCACCCCATGGTGGCTACATCCTTGTAAAGGGGCAGAGACTAGCAAAGTTGTGAGAATGGCAATTTGGACTCCTCTGGGAGACTGAAAGTCTGTCTGGCATAACATGTCAATAGTTGTTAATAGTATTTACTCCCAGTGCATGCTCTCCTGATTATTAAGCTGTCATTTCCCCATCATTTCCACCCTTCCATCCTCACTTTCATACATAGTTTTTGAATTAAACGTTTTTGGAATAATTAGGTTAAGGGATGTTTTAATAATTTGAGAAATGCAATTACCAACATTAAATTGTTAAATCTGTTAAAAATCCTTAAGGATTCATATTTTAATTATTTATAGATATCCGAACTAAAACCTAAACTAAAAATTCACTTTAGGAACCTTTAGCTTTTGCCCTACATGCATCTTGAGATATATATATATATATATATGTGTATATATATATATATATATGTATAATTTTTAAAAACTAGAACTTGAAAACCTGATTTTATTTCCAAAAAAATCTCCAGTATGAAATCATTATAAATTATCTTACATTTATTTATGTTTAAACTTTCAATGTTGTATTTATGATAAAGTTATAATTCATCCCTAATTGACACATAGAAAAGTTTTTTTATACAATGTGAGAATTATAAACATCAGTTTGATTAATTATTGTAGTATTGTAGTCTTTTGCAGGTTTCTTGTATTGTAGTTTTCTTGCAGGTTTTTTAGCTTGCTTATTATTTCTGGTTTTCTTTTCTTTTCTTTTTTTTGTATTCTTTGCCCTAAGTAGGTATTTTAACTACTAGTCTTTTGTGTTCTTTTACTTCACAAACATACTTACTTTTGTTTAAGACAAAATCTACAAGATATCAATTCGGTTTCATTATTTCTTGTCTTTTCTCTGGTTGATACAATTAGTAAGATAGTGACAAGTGAGATAAAACTCATTCTGTGAAAGTAAAAGACACTTCATTTTGTTGAAAAAGCGAGTTAAAATAGCTTTAGTGGTACATAATAATATATGTAATCTCTTGGGTATGTTTTCTAGATTCTTTTTAACTCTTTCTTCAAAATAGTCCTATTAATTATTTCAATAACAGAAAGTAATCTCATAGAGGCAAGAGCTCTTGTCAAAAATTTTGTATATTTTATACATTCTACTTGTGAAATATAGTAGGGGAAATATTTACGAGCACCGTAAGATAGGAAGCTGAAACTGCAATCATTTCTAAATGAAAATTATGTGACATTTTATCAGTATTCAATGCTAACATTGGTTGATGTGAGCATGAAGAATTTAGCACCTCTTTATCATAACCCTGTGTCTGCTTAGTTCTCAAGATACAGTTGCTTAAAGTAGAATATTGTTTTAACAGCAACATGAGCCAAGGCTTCAGTGTGAGTTATTAAATAAATGGAGATACCAAAAGAGGATTTGTTTCTGTTGTTTGGAGTGTGTATGTGTGTGTGCTGTTTTTCAAATTCCTTCTAAAAGTAGCCTCCCACACCTTGCATGGGCTGGTTTTTAATCCATGCTCCCATAAGCTGTGGCTGGGCTCCTGCACCAGATGCAGGTGTCCCCTTGTGCTGTCAGCCAGGAATGATTAATGAGGATTTGCCCCTACTGAAAGCAGTCTTTGGAGCTTTGTTCAGGGCATCTGTGGAACTGTCGGGGGAGACAAGGACACAAGTGAACAACCAATTATTTGGCCATCACTGAGGCAGCATGAAAAAGACATCAAATTGGACAGAGAAGCAATGCTTTTGTTTGGGGATCAAATATTATTTTTTAGATGTTAATAGTAACATAGGACTTTTACTTTGTTAGAAAAGAATTTTGTTTGGTCTAGACTTTTAGCCAGAAGTAAAAAAAAAAAAAATTTTTTTTTCTTTAAAGCTAATTGAATTTCTTGAAAGTAGTATAAAAGGAATAGAATGTCACCAAATTGATTCCTAAGTGGTCGCCCCATTGTATGAAGATACATCATTTTGCACGGCTAAGTTTAGG
The DNA here is from genome assembly GCA_963574355.1 of Loris lydekkerianus. Lineage (NCBI taxonomy): Eukaryota > Metazoa > Chordata > Mammalia > Primates > Lorisidae > Loris > Loris lydekkerianus. The sequence goes on from CAUYPK010022025.1 coordinate 9,799, forward strand.
AAACAAGGAGAAACTCTGCAGCGGGCAGGAAGGAGGATCCTCCACGCAGAGTTCCTAATTGCTGGTCATAGTTGACAGAGATGAGGGTTTTACAAGTGATCAGAGGGTCAGAGACGTTGCACTGGAATTTTGAAATAGGAAGAAAAAATAACAACACAAAACTGGGAAACAGCTCCAAGACAATGTCCAGCATTTGTTTGTTTCCTTCTTTTTGGAATGACATGTACACTTAGGTCTTAGTAAAAAAATATTTCTCAGACCGTTACATTCTTCTACTAGGTCTAAGATTTAAACCAAAGATTTTGAAAGGTTAATATGTTTTGAGCACAATGCAAATGCGGATTAAGAAGTCCTTTCTCTCAGTAAAGTAGTTTCATTTCTGTTTGTCTTTTCAGGCCTGTTGTCTTTAGGGTATTAAGAATTAAAAGCTAAGCCCTGAAACCACTAAAACCTTCAAGGAGCAGATAATGATGTTTTAATATATACAAAGTAACAGTCAGTAGCAACTTGGAGAAATGTGTGGGCTACTTAACAACAAAAATGCTTACTTAACATTTGTTTTTTAGGAGGTTAGTATCTGGGTATCTTTTATAATGAAAATAACTTTAGTCACAGAGTAATTAGGAACCATTTAAAGATTAAAGCAGACATCAAATGAGTTCATCTAAAGCAAATATTGGTGAAGAGACTGGTTGTATAAGTGATTTTGGGGAGAGTGCATTGCTTTATTTTTCTTAATTTTCTCTTGCACTTGCAGTGGCCTAGCTGCTGACCAAATTGTATTTGTTGGGTCAGGCCTAGAATTAACATAGTTTTCTGTACTTCTCAAGCCAATCAGAATTTCCCTTATCTTATTATTCAAATGTATACACCAAGGAATGTGCACTATTGTTCGTAGTCAAAAGTCAGCCAATTTACATAGATATATTTATATATGAAAGTAGGCCAGTGGGCTATGCCTGAATCATGAGAACCATTTAAAGTTATTATGACCAGCAGCTTTTACTTCAGGTGGGCTGAAAAGATACATCTAAACCTATGTGGATACTAATACTACCTCTTTTCAATGTCATGAAAATAGCAGTTTTAAACTGTTTTTCATTTACTGCACATCTTAAAATTATGTCAGTCAGATAGTGTAACTCAATTGTTTTTTCTTAATTATATATTTTTAAATATGTAGGTAGATTCCCTGCACTTGAGATAGCTCAAAAATAGTGAATTTGGGCTGTATCTGATGGCAAATGATGATAATTTCTACAAATGGAGTATTGTTACGTAGTTTTTCCCATGCAAATTCCGCTCCAAGTATAAGTATATCCCTCCTCCAAGGGATATCCCTGATATGTTTATTTGTGTATACTGAATGTTTACTGGCTAAATCTTGCAACCCCAGATGAAGCCAAAACATCACAAAGCGAGAGACTCTAAACTGGATAATGAGATAGAAATTTGATCATCCATGTTCCATCCCAGAATTTCAAAAAGTAGTAAGCCAAGAGTTTTTATTTTTAATCTGCACTATTAGTAAGTCTCCAACTATACTATTGAAATGTAAAGATAAATTTAACTGAAAGAAATTTACTTTAAAAATTCAGGATTTGGGGGGTGGGCACAGTGGCTCACACCTACAATCCTAGCACTCTGGGAGGCTGAGGCAGGTGGAATGCTTGAGCAGACCAGCCTGAGCAAGAGTGAGACTCTACCTCTCATAAAAAATAGAAATACTAGTGGGGTGCTCTGGTGGGCACCTATAGTCCCAGATACTTAGGAGGCTGAGGCAAGAGGATCGCTTGAGCCCCAGAGTTTGAGCCTGCTATGAGCTATGATGTCACAGCACTCCATCAAGGGTGACAAGAATGAGACTGTCTTTAAAAAACATTCAAAATTTTCTGACAGCAAGTCACATGTAAGTAAAAGGTGCTTTGCTGATACCTCAAAGACCAATTGAAAGTCTTTGAGACTGACATAATCAACCTGAGTTGAGACACGGACCTGCCATGTATGAGTGAATGAATGAAAAATTTCCATCATTTGTAATGATTTGCATGAGAGTGGACATTTTATTCTTGACAGAAAATTGAACTTTCTTACAGAGTAAAGGTTGAAAGGAAGATTTGAACTTTAAATGGGTTGTGGGGAGAAAGAGGACAGAGATTTGAATGAAAACTGCCTCAGTCAAATTTTGCTTTCAAAACTCAAATTAGGTAAGAAATGTGTGACTTGGGGCTTTACAACGTTCTTTGTGGAAGGAGTTGTCAGAGCCCATGTGTCCAGCTCTGTCTTAATTCCTCCCCCCAGCATTGTTTTACACACAAAACAATGTTTGATGATGTAGATGCTTAACTGATACATATTTATATTGTATTACTTATTTTTAAATTTCAGATTAATATGAGGATACAAGTGATTAAGTTACATTGTTTGTGTTTCTTTTTTTTTTTTTTTTTGTCATCCTCGGTAGAGTGCTGTGGCATCACAGCTCACAGCAACCTCCAGCTCTTGGGCTTAAGTGATTCTCTTGTCTCAGCCTCCCAAGTAGGTGGAACTACAGGCGCCCACCACAATGCCCGGCTATTTTTTGTTGCAGTTGCCACTGCTGTTTTAGCTGGCCAGGGCTGGGTTCGAGCCCGCCACCCTTGGTATATGGGGCTGGTGCCCTACCCACTGAGCCACAGGTGACGTCCTGGTGTGTTTCTTAAATGTATTATTTTTTTTAAATGATAAAGAGTCAGAGTCTATCTCAAATTCTTATGTCAGAAGTTTCCGCTTGTAAATACTAGGTTTTTTTGGATATTTTCCAGACATCATTGTTCATGTGAAACTGTATTAGCCAAAATGGCAGACGCTCTTTTTTGTTAAAAGGCATAAACATAAAGAAGGTATTGATATATTAAACATAGTTTAATAGATGTCATATTTTTTTCTTATTTTAATGCATAAGACTTATACAAAGTAAATAACGAAATTTGTAATTTTGTATGTGATCAGGAATCTAACTGATAGCCCTCCTCATCACCACTCAAGAAACAGAAATATTGAAATAATATTCTTAGTCCCCAAGTTTTATTATTGCTGCCTGTGACAGACATAGAAGAATACTTTAAAAGAATTTTGAAATTCTTTTTGTTTAAGATGAATTGACATATTCACATTCAGGTGTTAGTTAGCACAAGTGTAAAATGAGATGCTTTTAAAAGTCAGTCACCATATGTTTATTGATTTCCTTTGGACTCTATGCGAGGTATTTTAATAGATGCAATGTAGGATAGTAAGGCATGGGCTGTGTGTTTTGTAAAAGTATTTCCCTACACCACACACAAACATGTATTTCATATGTTTAAGGATCAATTCTCTCTACCAGTAAGTACAATGGAAATAGTAATTAGTACAAACACACTAAAGTTGACTGACTCTTGAAGAAAATTATGCCCATCAGATGAAAAATCTCTTATTGTTCTTACAGTTTTACCTGCACACTTTCCTGTATTCTCATTCTCCCTCCTTCCTTGGTTTACAATCGAAAATGTCTGTTCTCCTTTTTGGGCCAGTCCCTTCTCTTGGGCCCTGGATTTCTTCTCCTTCAGGAGAGGTTCAGCCTTGTCTTCTCAGGGCACTTACTACAGTGATGACTTGTCCTGTTTCCCGTCCCTTCAGCCTTCCTCCACCAGCCACTTCCCATGAGTCTTCAAACATACTCACGTCTCATGTCTCTGCTGTCTTAAAATCAACAGTTTCTTTCTGAACCCAAACTCCTTTCTCTAGTTATGGCTTAGCCTCTTCCTTTTAAAGTATACAATTTGGGGGAAAGTTGTCCATTTTTCCTTTTGTGCTTACTCTTCAGTTTATTATTTCTGTGCTCAGAATCCCAATGAGAAACTGCTTTCAGACCTGTGGATGGATTCAGACCTAGTTTATCACATTTTTCTTGGTTTTGAAAACATACAACCTCCTGATATTTACCCTCCCTCTCTCAGCTTCTCCTTTGTCTGACCTTTAAGTGTTGAGGCTCTTCAGGGTTCTGACTTGAGGACTCTTCTCAGCCACATTATTCCTGGGGACCCTCATCGCTCTTGAGCATGGACGTATAGCTGTGGACCAAGAACATACATTATTTTCTCAGCTCAGACTCTCTGCTGAGTTCTAGCCCTAGAGATTCAAAGTTTTTCTAAACATTTTTACTTGATTATCTTTCAGACATGCCAGACTCATCATGTGTGAAACTTAGTTTCTTTCCTGAATTGCTTGAACAGCCATTTTCTTCACACTATAGTTTTTTACTTACCGTATATACTCGAGTATAAGCCGAGTTTTTTCTGGCACAAAATTTGTGCTGAAAAACCCGAACTCGGCACAAATTTTGTGCCGGAAAAAAGTCGGCTTATACTCGAGTATATATGGTAATTTCGGGTTAATATGAGGGTATAGACGATCAGCTTACGTTGTTTGTGTTTGTTAGGTAAGGTCCCTGTTGTAGGTGTGTCCTTCATCCAGGAGGTGTGACATTATACCCCGACATTGTGCCATTAAGTGGGAGCATACCAACCTCTCCTCCCTCCTCCTCTCTCCCCCCTTCTCCTTCCCTCTGCCTGCAGGTGACAAGTAGTGTATAATTACTTACAATAATTTATAAATAAATAATTTATAATCAATCAATCAAAAAATAGTTCATCTACTGGTTTCATATTAGTATTGAGTACATTGGCTACTGGGGTTTCCATTCTTGTGAGGTGTTCCTAATGAGAATGTTGAACAGCTTTTTAAATTCTCACTCCCAGTCTACAACTTCGCCACCCTCCAATCTACTCCCCACACATCAGCCACGATAATCAATAATCAAATGTAAATCTGGCCGCATCGCTTCAGTGATCCACCCTGCATGAAATTCATCACTGACTCCTCAATTGTAAATGTAAAGTGTGAGCTCCTACGGCTTTTCAGACCTTGTAAGATCTGTTTCCCCTTTTTACAGGCTCTATCTTTTGCTTTGGCTCCCTCACACTCTACACTACAAACATGCCAAGCAATTTCCTTTGAAAATAATACCATTTTCTTTAGGTATTATTCACTATTTTTTTAATCCAGTAGGCTATTATATATGGGAATTACCTGCCCAGAAAACCCTTCCTTCTTTTTTGTTTCAATTATCCTTTAGCTCTCATTTCAGTTGAGAAACCCTCATTTTTTTGTCGCAATTATCCCTTAGCTCCCATTTCTTTCCTGATTCCCCACCCCCAAGACTGGATTAGACAACCTACATGCATGTGTCCTCCTAGGGCTGCTTACATTTCTCATCTAACACTTGGAGACACTCCACTATAACCAGTTTCTCACTTGTTTGCATTTCTAAAATACTGCAAGTCAGGTGGCACAATGTCTGAAACCTCGAGTGCCTGACCAAAAGTTTCCCAGAGAACAAAGATAATCTTATAGTTAAGATTACATAATAATCCCCTGAATCTTCTATGTTATGTTATTCATTTCTGCATGAATAATAAAGAAATAATTTATAAATAAATGAAATATTTATTTAGAATAGTATAGAGGTGGTTAAAAGGGAAGCCTCTGGGGCTAGGCCAGATTGCTTGGGTTCAAATCTCAACCTTACTTGTGAGATTTATGGTCACGTTGCCTGAGTTCCTTATCTAGAAATTATGACTAATGATAACAGTACCTACCATACAGGATTACTGTATTAAATTTGTGCTAGGACAGCACTGTGCCAGTGTTGAACACTGCTAGTTCAAGGTCATGCACATATGTAGCAGGGAGCGCGTACACCACCTATCTTCATAACACTTACAGATAGTACAGGACAGACACATCAGAAAAGCGATGACTTACCTTCCTCTTTGGGCGACTCTAGCTTGCTTCCTTATACTTACCCTAATAAACTAATTAAACCAATCTGGTTATCTGGGATCTTTCTCAAATACTTTTAAAGAAAAATTTTATTGTTTTACTTGTAACTATTTTGAGACAATCAATTTTTCTTTTAGCTTTTCATAAATTTGTCTCACAGCCTCTTCAAAGACTCTAGGATGAAGACCTACTGTAAGGAATTCCTTCCAGCGGGTCTTCCCCCTGGAAGCAGTAGTCATTCTACCGATTTTGTGTCTGTGGCATCCTTCGACCCAGAGTTACCACCAGTCTATACTGTGCCTTTGTGCAAGCTATATTAAATACCTTCTCTCTTTCTGGCTGGAAAAAATATAAAAAGTTACCCCTCTGAGTAGGAGTGGCCTCCTTGGGGGTATAAATTAAGGAAAACATCAAGAAAAAGGTTTGTCCCCAGGGGACACAGAGCAGCTTCAGGCAGCAAGACTGTGTGGACTGTGGGCTGGCTTTCACTGCCCCGTACCGTCTACCAGCATGTTACTGTGCACAGCGAAAAATGCCCACACTAGTCAGCAGCCCTGCTTCCCACAGAGAATCTCTTTGCTTCCTGCCTTTCTTGGTACCTGAACTTTCCCTTGCTTGTTCAGGGTCAACTCCATAAGCAGCTTGCTCTGCTTTACATATTTTCTCAAGTTGCTCCAATACTTTTCCATACGTCATGCTTTCAGAGCTTTGCCCTTTGCTCTCCAAGGTGACTGCCTTGGTCCACTCTGTCTGGCAGAGCAGTATAGTAATGTATTAAAAAGGAGACTCCAGGACATTTCACATTAGCCTAAGGAAGTTAAGTAATTGCACTGTTAGACATTTAAGACAGAAAGGCTTTTTAGTGGCTCTTATGCCTAATATTAAGCAGGATGAAGTTAATTATTGGAATTCTCAGCTGAAGTATCAAGAATTCTCTTCCATGAACCTCCTATGCTGAGTAAAAGAAGATGAACTTGGTATATTAGTATTGATGTGTATACACCTGAAAGTAATGAAGGATACAATTAAGGGATGTATTTTGTATGTTGAGTATGTCAGACTTGAAAATAATAGTATAGAGTAATTTTAAATACATTTCTTTATTATTTATAAAGTATATTCATATACTTTGTGTCTCTTAATGTTGAAAATAATCCTATGAGGCAAACCAGGCGTTGTCTAATGCACATATATTTTTAAAACACCTATATTGGTCCATCAAATATGAGATTTAACTTGTCCCCAAACTTTGAAAGATGAAGGAAATTAATTCTAGTAGAATTTTAAGTTTTAATAATTGATTTATTTTTACTCACCAGAAATTACTTTCTTAACATTTGAGTAAATGTCCTAAAGGCAAGAACAATTTATTTTGGGGTACCTCAATGAAATAGATAAATTTTAAACCAAAAAATAATCAAGATATGATAATATTTCAGTTCAAAGCAATAATATCAGCCGTGTCTTGTCTAGTTATGAATCAGAGCCAATGAGGAATATGAACACAGAGCTCAACTCTAAATCAATTCTAAAAAGATGCTCTGTCATCTTCTTGGCAGCAGTTATTAAGGTTTTGAGGGCTTCTACTTTGCTAAAAAATAGGTCTTACAGGAGCATTAGTACTTTACAAGAGGTTAGACATAACTCCACTATAAGAGATAATTGCAGCTCACAGCTGCATTAGACTTTTCATTGTACCCTCTTGGAGATTTCCTAGTGATGATTTAATCCATGCAGAAGGTTGGCAGGGACTCTTAACCTGGGAGTTTTTTATACAAATTTGAAAACATTACACTAGAATAGTTTAATGGTCTTCAGTTTTAGGTATGCTTATAATGTAGTAACCTCCAGTTTTCTTTAAGGTAATCAGTTATATATTTGTTTCTTCAGCTTTTCTTGTTCTTTCTTTGTTTCTTTTTTTTTGTTTGTTTGTTTTTTTTAGATATGAAAATGATAGGTAGTAAAGTAGTTGGTGCTCCTGAATACCTTCAGAAAAATTTCTTTTATCAGGATTATTGTGAGGTCTTAAAAACAAGTTTTTCTAACTTGGTAATTGCAAACTACATTCATTTTGCAGCGCAAAGTGGCTAAAATCAGAAAGTGGTTATAAAACATTTTCTAGGTTATTCAATGTTCTAGGATCCTGACAGTTATGAAAAATGTTCAGAATGTTCTCTCAGCTTTCACATTTCAATATAAAATGTAAGAAAACATTTCTCCAAATCTTGGCGGTGAGGCTTCCCAGAGCATGAGGTAATACATACTATTTTGAAAATCTTTGAAAATTGGTTTTTATCTAACTACTAATACTCATATTCCTCACTATACTGTTGCCAGACTCATAAATTCTTTGATCTAGAAGCAAACAATTTTTATTGTTTAGAAAAAAGTATAAATCATGGAAAAATTCAGTAGGAGTGCACTACTATTCGTATAGTTCTATTTATACTAACCTTTCCCTTAGAGCTCTGCCCTTGTGTACGTCATTTATCTGAAGACTCTTCTGAGCTCTCTTGCAGTTTCGATTAAGGAGATTGCTGGTGATCCTAAAGAATCTGAGCTGTAAACTCTGAGATGAGTTACACTTGTCTCAGGGTCAGAGATCCAGACAGAAAGGTGACTGCTGAGAGGCGGGCCAGGCGTTTGCTCCGTCCTCACTGGCTCTTAACCTTCTGTCCTCCAGGAGGAGTTCTGAGACCATTGATAATCACCAGAGCCCATGGGTCCATGCTTTCCTACTGCAAGGAATTCTCATTATTTCAAGGGCTTTTTAATCAGTAAACAGTGGAAGACAATTACTGTATAGATCGGTTTAATTAGTTTATTTGGTGCCCAGAACATGTAAATTTGCAACCAGGTTGTTTTGCTAGCTATAGAATCATAAATTAATGGCAACATTCTGGGCTGAAAAGCTGAGGTTCTGTGAGTACTAACTTCTTAGTATAATCCTAATGAGTTAGGAAGAGGACTGGTATCCGCTGAGCCTTTTACCGACCTCTTCTATCTTGACATTTTTTTGGTCATCCTTAACCACAGTTTATTCTTCACCATCTCTTAGTAGCACATGTCTAGTTTACCATTAAATGGCTTGAGGATATTGCGATATATATATATACATATATATACATATATATATATTTACCTTATGTATGTATATATAAATATTTATACGTGAAAATTAATTTATTTTCTATGCTGTTTCTATCTCCTATAAAATAGTCTATATCAAATTATATGTATATAAACTTAAATATATAAAATAATTTCAGAGGATATGAGGACCTTGGATTTAAAAAGATGCTTTCATATTTTCTGGTAGGCATATCGAGTAGCCAAATTTTGTTTCCAATTTGTTGGGCCAGTACAACACCTCACTTTTCTAGTCACTGCCATTTTTTTCCTTGCTCCCCTGATTATGAAGCAAAGAAAACAAGCATTTTCTCCTTCAGAAAATGCTGTTCTTCCACAAATGCAAATCAGTTTGAGATAAAACAAACAAAAAAGAAACAGAAGGAAACAAAGAAAGAGAATCTTTAAAGCCTTTGCCTAGTTGCTTGAGCATTGTTCAATGAGTAGACATAGTCAGTATTCCCACCATGATTTTTAGAAGTTGTGACAAGAGCCATCCACATTCTTTTGTGCGTGACCAGTGGCACATTTGTGAGATGACCAGCGGGGGTTGGGGCTGGGTCGAGGAGCAGTTTTCTTTTTGTGAAGTTAATGGGCACATATGGGGATTGAACAAGCTTCACCATTCTTTGGGATTCCTCCTTCTTCCCTGGCCATGGATTTGAAAAACTGCCATTGAGACTGGAGTAAGCGATCTCTTTATGCCCCATTGTCTTATATAAAGCATTGCCTTTAATAGAAGACACCAGGCATGAGTTAAATTTGGTTGGAGGTGAGACTAAATGAAGTCACTGCTGATAATTCAATCCTTATTTATTTATTTATTTATTGCTGCTTATGCTCCACCATCTCCTACTTCTTCCTATTATATTCATCTACAGGTTCTCCCACTGGTGTGACTGATGCTGGCTAAGATGAGACAGACTCACAAGTTCTATGAGGAGGCACAGTTTGTTTACCAGAGAAAATAAAATAATTAATATAATTCGACAGCTTCTGAAACTGAGATGAAAGCCATTCTGAGATTCTGAGGATACATGGTTCATATACTCGAAAAGCCTGTTTCCACCATATCTGCTGTTTTGTCTGACTCTTAGTTTCAGTTAAAAATGAAGACCCTCTACTTAGTGTAGTAGACTTGATAATTAAGAAGAATAAATAATAGCATGTAATCAACCGACAAACATTTCTTCACTGTGTTAACTGAGGTT